>CM053030.1:59789357-59817484 GCA_028564925.1 Lithobates sylvaticus
CCTCCTGTTTCCCCCTTTTTTTCCCCCCCCCCCCCCCCCCCCCCCCTTTTTTTTTTTGGGGGGGGGGGGGTGGCCCCCCCGGGCCCCCCCCCCCTCCCCCCTTCCCCCCCCCCCCCCCCCCCCGGCCCCTACCCCCCCGTCCCCCCCCCCCCCCCCCCCCGGTTCCCCCTTTTCCCTCCCCCCCCCTCCCCCCCCGTCCCCCCGCTGTCCCCCCCGTCCCCCCCCCGTCCCTCCCCACCCCCCCCCCTCCCCCGTCCCCCCCCCGTCCCCCCTCCCCCCTGTCCCCCCCTCCCCTCCCCCACCCACCCCCCGTCCCCCCCCTTCCCGTCCCCCCCCCCCCTCCCCCTCCCCCCCCCCGTCGCTCACCCCACCCCCCCCAACCCCTAGAGTTATTGCCAATGAGCCCTTCCGAAGTGGGGGGAAGTAGGGGGGTTGCGATCACTGCTGATGAAGGGGAGCCTCTACTTGTCTGTGCAAAATACGTTCGGTTTTTTTCCAGCCTCCAATTTTATACAATGCTCTTGTTCCAAGCTGTTGATTGTCTAATCTGCTTGCAATGTTTAAGTGCAATGTGACTAATTTTTTTTTTCTTGTTTCACTCCACAGTTCCCTTCCACGCCACAGGAATGGCAGACTGTGGCCTCCCACTTTGCAGCCGTTGGGACTTTCCTAACTGCGGCGGGGCCATTGATGGGAAACACGTCCGCATCGTCCCACCGCCCAACTCGGGGTCCTACTATTATAATTATAAAGGGATTAATAGTGTAGTGATGTTGGCGGTGGTGTCGGCAACATACGATTTTATGGATGTGGACGTGGGGATGAACGGCCGGATCTCGGATGGTGGGGCCAATACGCACACGGAGTTCTACTGGCGACTCCAAAGTGGCAGTCTGTGCTTGCCACCTCCAGAGGAGAATGCCGAAGGACTCCCCGTCGTCTTTGTCGCAGATGAAGCGTTTGCTTTGACTCCCCATGTGATGAGGCCGTTCCCGATGAGGACCCTCACCCCGGACCAAGGGTCTTCAACTACAGGCTGTCCAGAGCCAGAAGAGTGTGGAGAACACTTTTGGCATCCTGGCCATCCGCTTCCGCCTGTTCCTGACGGCATGTAACTTGGCGCAATACAAACTGAACCACATAGTTCTTGCCTGTTGCATATTGCACAACTTCCTCAAAAGACATAACAGGAACTATGTGGTGCCCGTTGGCCCAGTTGTGGAGGGCCCTCCAATTGCGGACCTCAAAGCCCTTCGAGTGGCACGTCCAGGCTTGCCCCCCTCTAAATGCCCGCGTGGTCCCGACAATATATGCAGTACTTTTGTGGGTAGGGGGGCCATTGCTCTGCCTGACGATGTGTGAGAGGCATTTTTAATAAATCTGATATTTTAACCAACCTCTGATTTCTTGTCATTTCAGTCTTCATTTTAGCTTATTTTACTTTGACATTTTTTCCCTTTGCCTTCGACAGTGGGACTGCACTTTCTGGGCAAAAGGAGGTAACAGTCTCTTCTTCCCAAAAAGATTATTCTCATGTTGTGTGTTTGCTACCTAATCTTTGGTCTAGAGAATGTTTGTACTGCATAACTGACACCCAAAAATACTCCTTTTCATCACACAGGTCTGACATGTGTGTATTCTCCAAAATGCTGTGCTCCGTGTTTCGTACAAAGCACTGTGGGTGTCATTTACATAAGTCAAATCCGCTATGCTCTACAAGTGCATTGAAAAAGTTCCCTGGGAAAGAAAATTGCTGTGCAAAGTGGATTTGCCTTTAGTAAAGAACACCCATTGCCCCCCATATCCTTTTCATTTTACATACATAATGCATTGTGTTTTTTAAATAAGGAAGCCACACAGTTAGAAAAATAAAAGTTTACTTGGAAAACATTCACAAGTGCGTTTACAATCTTCACGCCAAAACTGACAACATCTTGGTTATTTACAACATTGTTTACCAACATTCCGCAATTGGTAAAACCAGGCATGGAGCTAAACCGAACCTATGAACTAGGAAAGTGCAACTTTGTAAAGTGAAGACAAGATCAGACATGACTATATGTTCAAAGTGTGTTTGATCTTGCCTTCATCACATAGGGGGGGTCACCCCCGAAAAGTGGAAATTTGAACATGCACACAATTTGGGTCTGAAAATGGTCATTAGATGGTAAAACACATGCCTAGAAGCTGCAAAAGTGCCATTTTCCATCATGGGGATGAATGGACGTTTTATTGGGGGTGCAACCCCTTTCACCACAACCACTTTCGTAGTTTCGTAAAGTGTTTGCACCCCCAAAAAAAACGTTGCATTCATCCACCATGATGGGGAGCTAGCACATGTGGACACAATGTGTGCATGTTCCAAATTTCACACAGTTTTTAAGTTGCAAATGTGTTCTGAAGCTGGCACAAATGTGTGTTAATTACTTGGTGCGTTTGCATATTTTTCCTAAAACATCAATGCTGTTCTTCAATTTTTGTTGAACATCATTGATGTTTTGCTTTATGTAATCTAGATCTCTAGTGCAGACCATTATCTCTCCGATGAGTACGAGGGCACTCTCTGTGGTAAATGCGATTTTTCTTCCACAACATCCACGTCACCTAAAAACCACCAAACAAACAAAAATGGGGTGTGGAAATGAGGCAGCCATACATGGATAGCTTACCAGTAGCTGTGTTCTCCACCACTCACCTGTTGTGGTGACAATTTCTCCATGTTCGATGATCTCTCCTTCCTCCCTCCTCCTCCTCTGCTTCTGCTCTTTCCCCTTTTTTGGTAGGTGTTGGATTGGGGGTTTCCTCAGACGACCCAAGTTTTCGCTCCCCTATAGAATGTACAAAAGGAAGATTTAGCAACACAAGCTATTGATGGCAGAAATAGGAAATGACAAACAGTGCTTGAAAGTGACGGACACTAGTTTAGTTTGCCAGTTACAAATGTCAACTACATGAATGTAGTCACTTTGTAAAGGTGCTAAACTGACTAGCTTTTTGGTAGAAGTTTGTGTGATGGAGACCCCCTCTAGTATCCACTGGAGCACATGTGTGGAAAAGCCTAATAAAAAGGGGGTTTGGGTGTCCCAGCACTAGTGCTCTAGAGTCCAGATGGGTAAACAGCTACTGAGTGACCTCTCCTTTACATTGAATAAATTGGCTTTACATTCTTGATGACATTTCTAGTGAGAACAAACTTCCTTTCCCCCAAAAAAACACCAAACATCGTATTATAGTGGCCGAACGATCGAGGTTGCGTACGATCGAATGCACACACACACGACCATGACAGTGCAGAAAGATCGAGGCTGAGTACGATCGAATGCACAGACGAACCTGAAAGTGGCCATTTTGGAATGTACAACTTTGTAAAAATCAAAACACAATGGAGCAGTATGCAAGCAAGAAATCAAACACAAAACACAACTACTTACTTTTTGAAGAATTCGCTTGATCTTTCTGTACTGATCGGCCTCCCTCAGTTTCAGTCTGACCAGCGTTTCCTCAGTTGCTCCTTGGATCGTTGTACCCCAAAATTATTGTACAGCCTTCTCACAACTTTAGACATGATCTTGGCCTTGCGGACATTGGGGTTGCGGTAAGGCCCATACTTCCCATCATAGTCGCTCCTCTTTAATATGTCCACCATCTCCAACATTTCTCCAAATGACATATTGGAGGCCTTGAATTTCAGGCTCCGGGATCGGGACGTTTCTGCCTCCGACTTTCCTCGTCCTCCTCCTCGTTGGTGGGATATTTGTGGCGCACCTCTGTGTCCCCGCCATGTGCTCTCCCCACTGCGCCGTAAAGAGAAGGTGGGGAATAGACGAGAAAGATCGTCAGGGGCGGAGTTTGACGCATGCGCACTGTATATAAAACGTCACACGCCTGTGTCGTAGCCACGATCTGGGAGACGAGGGGAGAGAAAACTCACACGAGACGATCGCTACAAACGAAGGTACAATTTGACGTTGGTACATAACTAGCCTAGACTGATTTGAACTTGAGGCTTCTTTATGGAGAAGATTAGGAGAGTTTAGCCTGACATAATTTAGAGGGTTTGGTGTTTTGTTGTGTCTTGCAGAGATTGATATGAAGGGATCAACGACATGAGTTTTCTCCCCCTCTTCATTGCCAAATACAGGGATTTTCCCATTTTGTGGCAGGGTAAACACCCACATTACACCAACAAACCAAAGAGGCACGCAGCCCTGGAGGAACTTGTGGAATTTGTCAAGCCAAGGTTCCCCACGGCAACTGTTGATGATCTTAGAAAGAAAATTGGCAGCCTGAGGAGTGCGTATATCAGGGAGCGAAAGAAGGTCGTGAAGTCTGAGGAAACTGCAACTTCAGCAGATGAGGTCTATGTCCCAAGCTCTGGTACTATCAGAGTCTCCATTTTCTGAAAGACCAGACTGATGTCACGGAGCCAACCTCGACTCCTCCTTCCACGCTTCCTTGCGCACAGCCCACCCCTGATGAGGCTTCCGAGGACAACCTGGGCCTTCCAGTATGGAAGAGGTGGAGGAGCCCAGCTTGTTCCAGGTATAGTAGTTTTGTTACCATTTATGGGAATAATGAATGATGTTCACTTAATTCAGGATCCCCAATTGCTTAGTTCCTAACGTGTTTGACATATCAACAGACAGTAGTGTGGGAGACATTTTGGGCCAGAATCTAAACTGCTGGGCTGAGAATTGTATGGTTTTCTATTTGTAAACATTTTGCAACAGTCACTAGATAGAATTGTGTGTGTTTGATGAACAAATAACTGAAACTATGTCCCTTTTTCATACACAGAAGACCTCAGCCAGGAGGTGGCTGTGGAAGGTGGCAGTCAGGAGGAGGCAGGGGTTAGTGGCAGCCACCAGCTGGGTAGTGGCAGCCAAGAGGGGGCTAGGCCTCGGAGCCTGACTGACACCCAAACCCCTCCCCTCCGCCTTCCCTACAAAAGGGCGAGAAGGGGGGGTTATGCGGCACAGTCAGCGCTCCGGATGATAAGAGAGGCTTCAGACTCCCTACATGCCACACCCGCCGACGAGGAGACCTTTGGCTCGGTGGTTGTCACAAAAATGATGGGTATGGAGGTGAGGCAACGCAACATGTGTGAGGGCTCATCCTCCATGTCCTAAATAAGGGTAGGGCTGGGGAGATGACCCCAGTCACACATGTTTGCCATAGCTACCATGCTCCGCCTCCTCCTCCTCCTCCTCCTCCTTCTGCCACCCCACCAGCACGACAGCCACAGCGTGCAAGGAAGCGTGGAAGGAAGACCTGAGAGTGACGACCTGAATCAGTCTGGTCTGAGAGAAGATGGAGCCTCTTGTAGTACCAGAGCCTGGGGGACCTAGATGGCATCTGCTGCAGTTCCGGATACTTTGGACTTCACGACCAGATGCACTCCCCTTAATATACGTACTCCTCAGGCCCCCAATTTTCTACGCTTGAACAATGATGGTTGCCGTGGGGGGCCAAGACTTTGCAAATTCCCCAAGTTTCACCATGGCTGCGTTCCTCTTTGGTTTGTTGGTGTGACCTAAATAAAGTTTTTTTTGATTTGAAATAATCATTGACTATTGTGTTTTACTTTGCTACAATGACAGTTTTTTCTTTGAGTAGGCAGGTACATTTCACTAATCCTAAAGTAGAATTAACAAGGGGCACCAACAACAAACAACTCCTAGTAAATTTAAGCAAGAAATACAAATGTTAATAATGTGTTTTTGGTAAGTTGAGACACACAACCCCCCTCCAAAAAAACAAAAAAAAAACATTCAAATATGTATTCCCAAAAAAAAAAAAAAAAAAACAAAACATGGTAAAAAATAACAAAGATTATTTTACGTTCAGAGTAAAAATAAACATGTAGTGTATAAATGCTGCAAAGTAATAAAGAAGTAAGTTTGTGAGAAGTGCGGGTGAATAGGAGCAGCTAAAACATGTCATTCTTGTTGCATTGTAAAGAAAAAGAGAATGCGCTGCATTAAAGACATTTTAACATTGCAGCGTGACGAATGTGCTGTGTCGATTAGGAAAGGTAGTTTTACCTGACCGAGCGCTTCCGTCACAGAATTTCTTCTGAGCATGCGTAGCACTTTGTCCGTCGGACAACCGTACACACGATCGGATTTGGTGTGATCGGACCGTGTTGACGGCAAATCTTTCCAGCAGGAGATAAGACTTTGTCCGACGGACAAACCGACGAACACTGTCCGATGGTGCATACACACGGTCTGATTTTTCAACAACCTTGTCCGATCGGACAGAATCCATGAAAAAGTCCGACCGTGTGTCTGGGGCTTTAGGGAGGTGTATGCTTTGCGCGTGGGTGTTTGCGGTACTGGCACTACCTGGGGCGACGCAGACCTTATCTGACCCTAAAACCTAATTGATATCACCGCCGGGCGATCAGGGGGTTAAACCTTTATTGGGTAATAAATGGCGGGTGCCCTGACACTATAAAAAACAAACTAACTAACCATCGTCACCCGTAACAGTTATACGGTAAAAACTGGTGAAAGGGTTAACTAGGGGCAATCAGGGGTTAAAACCTTTATTAGGTAATATATGGGGGTACCTGACGCTATATAAAAACCTGACGGGGAACCTAAATAACTAAACAACTAACTGGCTAACCAGCGTCACCAGTGACACTTATACAGTGACCACTGGTGAAAGAGTTAACTCTAGGGGCAATCAGGGGTTTAAAACCTTTATTTAGGTTGTAATATGGGGGTACCTGACCTATAAACCTATTTATAAACCTATATAAACCTGGCGGTTAACCTAAAAAAATAACTGGCTAACCAGCGTCACCAGTGACAGTTATACAGTGATCACTGGTGAAAGGGTTAACTCTAGGGGCAATCAGGGGGTTAAAACCTTTATTTAGGTTGTAAAATGGGGGTACCTGACCTATAAACCTATTTATGAACCTATATAAACATGGCGGTTACCTAAAAAAAAAAATGGTTACCTAGCGACAGCAGTGACACTAATACAGCGATCAGAAAAACGATCGCTTAGTGACACTGGCAAAAGGGGGTGAAAGGGTTACCTGGGGGGCAATCAGGGGTTAAACCTTTATTAGGTGGGGGGTAGGGGGCTACCTTGGACCTAAAGGGGCCTAAAGCTAACTGCCCTGACACTTATTACAGTCACAAATGACACTAAATGCAGTGATCAGTAATTAAATGACCACTGAAATCAGTGACACTGTGACTGGGGGGGGGGGGCCGGGGGTGACGGGGGGGTGAAAAGTGTGCCTATGTGTACCTGGTGTCAGTGTACTGTTGGTGCACTTACTTGATGTCTTCAATCGCTCGCGTCCCGGTCAGAAAGACCGACACGAGGAGTGTGACATCACTTCCTCCTGCCTGTGTTTACAGTTTACAGGCAGGGGAAGCTTCTCATTCGCCAGGAGCGATCGCGAGGGGGGGTGGCCAGAAATCAATGGCCGCCCCCCTCATCTCGGATCGCTCCTGTGCCGACGTATATGTACAGGAGGCGGTCGGCAAGTGGTTAATGTACTACAAAAAAAAAATATTTGCAGTGCGCTGCTAAAGTGTTCGGGTTTGGCTTGAAGAAAAGGTGGCAACCCTAAGCAGGCACTGCAACTCCACTGAAAAGTGACAGACAGAGGAGGTGATATCACATTTCCTCCCTGCCTGTTTTAGCCCCCTAAATGCCAATCCCTCCAGGTAATGACACGGTTCACTTTGAACTCCACCTTATTTCCATTACTCTCTGTAGGTATCCGATGTGCTCTCACCTTATTGTTTGCATATCTAATACCTAAAGAATTCTGGAAATAAGGTGAAGTTCAAAGTGAATTTCTACACCTAAGTGGAGCCCCCCCTTTCAGAAGATTTGAGGATATTTTTAAACCCAAAGTCTGGTGGACTTAGGCCACCATAGACAGATTGAATTTTCTGCTGAACCAGCAGAATTTCGATCTATCTATGTGTAGACTGGTTGTACAGAATTCAATCTATCAACTAACTTCAGTTCAACCAGCCGTAGACATCCCTACCTGCAAAAGCTCATTTCAGGTAGGTGACGCTTCGCGCCGGTGCCGACCCCCCCCCACTCCAATTAAATACAGCCTGATCAGTGCCAACTAACCCCTTCCTGCCGAGCGTATGCAGATGTGCGGCCTCGGCTTTCAGGGGTTATAACGGGATGATACCCGCACCTGCAGGCATCATCCCGGTACCGTTTTTTAGAGCGGGCGATTGGCTTTCCAGTGATAACAACCGATGCGGCTAAAAGCCGCTCGATTGTTATCCCGGAGGAGCGGGAGGGGACGTTCCCCCCTCCCGCCACTCTGATCGGTGAACCGATGCACGATCCACCGCTTCCGGGAACAGCTTCGTTACAGTATCCTAATTGTAAACACGGAAGCGACGTCACAACGTCACTTCCTGTTTACTCGGCTGCCAATGGCGCCAGTTTTAAAAAAATATACAGTATTCAGAATCGGCAAAAACGGGGATCTGAATACTTTGAAGTGCAAAGGAGGGATTGGAGGTCTGGATCCCTCCATAAAGAGTACCTGTCACCACCTATTACTGTCACAAGGGATGTTTACATTCCTTGTGACAGCAACAAAAAGTGATCAAAATTTTTTATTTTTTTTAAACACAATTTAATAATATAAAAAAAAAAAATGCATACAGAAGTTGCGCCCACATATGTAAACAGTGTTCAAATCACACATGTAAGGTATCGCCGCGATCGTCAGAGCGAGAGCAATAATTCTAGCACTAGACCTCCTCTGTAACTCTAACCTGGTAAAAAAAAAATGTAAAG
The DNA here is from genome assembly GCA_028564925.1 of Lithobates sylvaticus. Lineage (NCBI taxonomy): Eukaryota > Metazoa > Chordata > Amphibia > Anura > Ranidae > Lithobates > Lithobates sylvaticus. Next base: position 59,798,166 of record CM053030.1, read on the forward strand.
CGTTGCCTGTGGAGATTTTTAGGTACTGTAGTTTGTCGCCATTCCACGAGTGCGTGCAATTATAAAGTGTGACATGTTTGGTATCGATTTACTCAGCGTAACATCATCTTTCACATTTCACAAATTGGGCTAACTTTACTGTTTGTTTATTTTTTAAATTCATGAAAGTGTCCCTTTTCCTAAAAAGTTGCACGTCGGCAGAATGGCACGGCTAGGCAAAAGCACGTATATATACGTGCCCTTTAATTGCCTAGTCGTGGGGTCGCGCGAGCACCGCTGGCGGAAAATTTGAGAGCAGGAGATAAAACTTTGTCCTGTCGGAAAATCCGATGGAAAAAGTCCGATGGAGCCTACACACGGTCGGAATTTCCGACAACATTGTCCGATAGGACATTTTCCGTCGGAAAATCCGACCGTGTGTACGGGGCATGAGAATAACAGACAGAAGATATATACTTTTTTTGGCCAATTAGTTGTTGGCCAGATTAAAAAACACACTGTTACCAGTGTGAGGAGAGAAGAGCCAGGAGCAGTGAGTTACCGATCTTTGTGTGTACTGTACTGCACCAACACAAAAAAAGAGAACCTGTCACATCGCTCCCCACCCCCCATTACAGCTGTCACCCAACAGTCACCACATCAGTGTCCACAAAGTGCAGCTGTCACCCATCAGTGTCCACAAAGTGCACCTGTCACCCATCAGTCTCCACAAAGTGCACCTCTCACCCATCAGTGCCCACAAAGTGCACCTGTCACCCATCATTGCCCACAAAGTGCACCTGTCACTGATCAGTGACCATCGCCAGTGACCGCCATCAGTGACCCAGATCTGTCACCTATCAGTGCCCACGAAGTGCACTTGTCACCCATCAGTGCCCACAAAGAGCACCTGTCACTGTCAAAGACTGCCGTCAGTGGTTCACCTGTCACCCATCAGTGACCATCGCCAGTGACCACCATCAGTGACCCATCCGTGACTCTCATCTGTCACCTATCAGTCACCATCAGAGACTGCCATCAGTGACTGTCACCTGTCACCCACCAGTCAGTACCCATCAGTGACCATCACCTGTCACCCCTCAGTGACCGCCATCAGTGACGGTCACCCGTCACCCACCAGTGACAGTCATTCGTCACCTGTCGCCCATCACTGACCGTCATTTGTCACCCGTCGTACAGCCCATCAGAAAGAATGTCCAAAAGGTTCTATACAAGTGAGGAGGCTTTAGGATCCTCAGCATGACTGATGAGAGCAGCGGGGAGTTCTCATCCAGATCCATATTCCAATTCTGATTCTGAATCAAAATTTCAGCAATTGAAAAACTGATTTGATAGTAGCATGGATCGGGCCAAATGAACCAGGCAGAAAGAAGGGTCCCCTTTTAAAAGAGTTACTGACGATCATGGAAGCAATATACACATGATCAAATTCCAGGCCCAGTGACCAGAGTGCTCGCCTGCGATAGACCCCAAAACCAATGCCCAGTTACCAGAGCTGCCGCCAAGCCCATAGAGACCACAGGATGAAATGCCCAGGGCCAAGTAGTCCCCCAGCACTGCTGCCAGTATCACGCCCACCAAAGTTACCTAGAACAGGAGTTTCAAATCCCCCAAGTACCCAGCTCTGAAGTGCTCACATCCCCCAAGAGTCTGGGGCCGTTACGTATCATCCCAGACTGCTTTTGCCCAACCCAATATGGTTGGCCCTTCCGACTCGGAATCTGCAAGGAATTCCAACTTTTCAACTGCACGGACAGATGTGTGCAGGCCAATATCGAGATTTTTCTCTGAAATAAATATTGTTTTACATTTATTTTTGCCCAACACTTAGCTTCAACTAAATTTTTGCAGACCAGGACCGATCAAGATTCCCAGCGGCTATATTGCCAACAAACAACCTCCATTCTTCCTATGCCCCTGTCCGGAGAAAAAGTATAAATCTGACTTGGAGGAATTCTAATTGTTTAAATGGGTCCTCACCCTAAACATGGGGCTTACAACAAAAAACAATGAAGGACATGCACTATTGGTCCACTCCAACCCCATCCACTAACATTGCCCATTTATTCTTCTTGTAATGTCCCAGGTCCCGATACGAGATGATTTATGTGCTTTCTTTCCATTTCAGCGACAACACCAGTGCCTCCCCGAGATCATCCAAATTTGACGTTAAATTATATAGAATTCGCCCACTCATGAAATTTGTTTTACCAACGATTTGCAGAAAACTCTAATGTCCCTGCGATCAGTATATATGTGTAGAATGGGTCCCTGGTACCCTTTCAGGCCGGATAGGAATAAAACAATACATTTCTAGCATAAAGGGCCTAAAAATACGGAGTGAATTTTATATGGCTTTGTGAGAGAGTCACGGGATATCTGTTATGCAGTTTACGCATATAAGAAAGGAAGAGATTCCAAGCTCCAGCCCCTGAGTGGCCACAGCCTACATGTGGGCACAACTGGTAAAATTGTATGAGGACCTGGCATACCCACTGCTGAAGAAAGGTTACCACATATACCTGGATAACATTCTATACACCAGCCTGCCCCTTTTCAAAACACTTATACCTAGCACCAAAACCTGGCCTGCGGAACCTCCAGCAAAGAATAGGAAGGGGCTTCCACAAGCCCTAGTGAATAAAAAATGCGAAGGGGGAAAGAGCAACTTTGAGAGCAACGTCAGTGCTCGCCCTTGAGGTGGAGGATACCAGGGATGTGTACATGATGTCACCATCATGATGACACCACAGTTGAGAGTTCATAGAAGACGAGGCCCTCCATTGAAAAGCCAACATGTTGTCCAAGATTACCATCTTTACATGGAGGGGGGGGGGGGGGTGGATTTCAATGAACCCAAATGCTTCAGCCCTAATTATGCAATAAGGAGGTCTGTTTCTGGTACAAAAAGTATTGGGTCGATTTTTATTTTAATTACATTTGGCCATTTATAATGCCTACATATTTCACCTACAAATCCCATGGGGAAAGCCCTGCCCACTTCCTTTAAATATTAATCTTAGGAAGTGGTCCCCTCCCCTGATCTAACATCAAAGACCCCCCCCAGAAAATCTTTGCTTTCTGATGCTGTTAGCCGACGTCATGAACACCACTTCCCATGACAGACATTTCACCATCTGATGCAGGCCGAAGACGCAAAAAGAGGTGTTGAGTATGCAGCAAAAGAGGACTTTCGAAGAGATACCACGCTACCATTGTCCCAGTGTTCCTCCCCGTACCAGGCCTTTGCATTTGGTGAATGCATCCCGACCTGTAATCACACATCCCCTAAAATCTATTAGCCCATATTTTTATCCATTTCCCCATTTTCATCATCTGTTGCTGATTCATTTCCATGCTTCCTCTAAATTACTATGCCACTGCTTCCATGTGAAACTGTTTTTCGACTATGCCTTTGCCTGTACATGTGAATTTGGCTGTTTTATCAAACTACGCTCTATGCCTACTGCGATGGACATGGAACTTGGCCTGTTTTATCAACTCCGCTTCTGCCTACCGCTTTGGAAACGTTGATCTGACCCTGGCCGTGTTTTATCGACTATGCTTTTTGCCTACCGCTTGGGACTGATCTGTTGCCCTGCTACTGTAGTACACAGGGGTCTCCACATGTGATGGAGGCTCCAGAAATGTTTTTTCAGATGCGAGGGGGAGAAAACTATTTTTTTTTGTTGTCTCTGGATTTCGTATAATTTCCGGATTAGGGTCTGGTGTCCGGAGGCTTCATAGAGATTTGGGTGAGGTCTAGGCCCTATAGACCACTGTGCCCAGGTCTTACCTGATTGCAAGAGCCGTCAGCTTCCTGATGACTTCCTAACTATTCAAGCCACTGCTGACAGCTTAAACGGACAACAACTCTGGCCTGATACTTGTACAATTGGATTTAAGTAGTTGTTAGGCCAAATAGGGGGGAACGGCAGTTTAAGTTTATGAAGTTGCATGGAGAGAGTGAACAATAATGAGTGGGTCATGGAGAGTAACATTGTACCTGGACCAATAATTTGCGCTGTGCCGACCAGTGTCGCTGTGGACAATTTCCTATTGACAAATGGCTTTGGCTGTGCTGTCGAAACCCCTGTACTGACTCATGACTATATATTCCCTGCCTGCCTGCCTTGTTATATTACATTGTTTGTCGCTAAGCACGTCCCTGCCTTCTGCCTGCACCAAAAAAAAAAAAAAATGTTTTTGCTCTTCCTCTGAGCGACAACTGCACTACTAAACCAAAGGTAATACTTTTTTTTTTTTTAACTCCTTTCCTCAATTAGATAGAATGTATTTTAGAAGTGTAATTTTGTCGTATTGCTAAATGCTAGGTGTAAGAAATATTGAAAGGCCTTCAAAAATAATTGGTTTGTCAGGAAATTAGTCATGACATTAGATGTATAAATTATGCTGAAGGTGCTACTTGAATGTTGGGCCAGGCTGTGAAAAAGTAGCAGAATGTATTTTGGGGTGCAAATTTTGCTATGTACATGCTACTTGTTATAAATATTGCGTAAATTAACAACTTTGTGTATAAAAAAATATTTTTCATTTTTTTTCCACATATTCCAAAAACTCAGCGGAACAAGAAGAGTAATTCGTACGAATCCGAATTACGAATTCTGTACGAAATACGAAATTTCGTTTACGAATTTCGGATCCAAATTATCCGAATCCAAACTACCAAATGACGAATTTCAACTAATATGAAAGAAATTATAGCGGATATAACGAATGATTCAAATGAATTTGAGATTCAGTATAACGAATATCGACACTCTACGAATAATAACGAATTATCCGAAAACGTATTAACGTTACATAACACATAAGTCTATTGTCCACCAATCACTCAGAGGAAGTACGAAATACGAAATTTTGTATTCGTAAATGAAATTTCGTATTCGTAAATGAAATTTCGTATTCGTAAATGAAATTTCGTATTCGTAAATGAAATTTCGTATTTCGTACTTCCTCTGAGTGATTGGTGGAAAATAGACAATAGACTTGTGTTATGTAACGTTAATACGTTTTCGGATAATTCATTATTAGTCGTAGAGTGTCGATATTTGTAACGATATTAACGATTCGTAACGATTCGTACGAAATTCGTATTTTGTATGAATCCGAATTAAATTCGTACACGAATTACAAATTACGATTTTTTTTTTACACGAATGGATGAAGACATTCGATTTTTTTAAATTATTTATATATGGTCTATGTTTTTTTATAACTGAAAATAAAAAATATTCCCTTTTTTTTTTAACATTCTGTGTTTTTTCATAATTTTTTTTTACCTAAAAGATTGTGTTATAACAAAGAAACCAAATATAAACTTTTTTTTAATTTTTACCACAGACATGTACCAGAATACTTTTTTGGTCTCTCTCTAAATTTATGTAGAAATTAGATTTTTTTTTTATTATTATTTTATTGGATAAATGTTTTATAACTGAAAATAAAAAAAAATTGTTTTTTTTTTTCATTTTTTGTCTTTTTTTCATTTATTTTATTTTTTTAAACAAAAAATTATTGTAAACGCTATAAGGTAAGAAAACAATTATTATACACTTTTTTTTTTTTTTTTTATCGAAGATAGGTAGCAGAATACATTTGGTCTAAATTTATGATGATTTTTTATTTTTTAAAACAAAAACAATTTATTAGATTTTTAAAAACTGTGACATTTTATTAGATTTGTTTTATAACTATTTGTTTAAAATTTATTTTTTGGTCATCTTTACATTTTATTTGAATCTTCTGTTAGTTTTTATTTATATAATAATAGAAAATAATAAAAATCCCAGTGGAGATCAAATACCACCAAAAGAAAGCTCTATTTGTGGGGGAAAACAAGCTGTAAATTTCATTTGTATACAGTGTTGCATAATGGAATGCAATTGCCAATTGAAGTAGCACAGTGCTAATAGCAAAAAATGTTCTGGTTATGAAAGGGTTAAAACCTTCCGGAGCTGACATGGTAAAAAAAAAAAGGGAATCCTTATCCTGGTTGTGTTTATCTTTGTGAAAATGTGTCAGATATGAGGACTGCACATTTCATGGATGGGGTCGTGTTTCTTGTCATTTGCCACACATCTCAAATTTGACATTTATCAATGGGGAAGTTAAAAAGAAATAAACTGTTTTTTTCCAGAAATTTTAATCTCAACAGTCATCTCCTCCTCCCCTCCCCCACAGAATAGAGAAAATTTGAAATTTGACAGTTGAAATCCAACAAATGTACTGGCTGAGGTCATGTGACCCGGCAGCCTCACATCTCTGACATGAGGATATACAGCCTGGCTGTCATGGTTGTCATGGTGACATGGTTGTCATGGTTGTCATGGTGACCAGCACTTGCGATGTGATTGGGCAGTGTGATCAGTAACTGTGATGTGATTGGTCAGTGTGAACCAGCTCTAATGATGTCATCGGTGGTGTAGCTGAGTAAATAGATCAGCCTCACACCTGTAGAGCTCAGAAGATTCTGACTTCTCTTGGAGTGAAGACCTGTTATCTGAGCTCCCTGAGATTTCTTCTTCTGTGACCGTTTCTGTGATTTTATCTGCTTTTTAAACCAGTGAAATGACAAAAATGATGATGGAAAATATGATTCCAAATAGGGTTGCAGTCCACACAATATCATCTGTAGTGGCTCCCCCAAGCTGTGACACTAAAAAACACCATGAAAAAATGTTGCAGCCATTAGAAAGATCATGAAAAAAATGGCACGGGCGGCACCGGCTAGAAGGCCCATGAAAAATCTTGGCAGCAGAAGTCCCACCACCTCTTGTGACTTCCCAGAGCTGTGGCACTAGAGAGAGCATGAAAAAAGTGTTTCAGGGATTAGAAAGATCATAAAAAATGCCGCACCATCTAGAAAGCCCATGAAAAATGCCGCACCATCTAGAAAGCCCATGGGAAAAACGCAGCAGCCCATCTAGAAAGCCAAGGGGCAATACGCAGCAGCAGAAGCCTCGCCTCTTGTGACTCCCCCGAGCTGTGACACTAGAAAGAGCATGAAAAATGTGCAGCGATTAGAAACATCATGAAAAACGCCGCACCAGCTAGAAAGCCCATGAGAAATCCCGGCAGCAGAAGTCCCGCCTCTTGTCACTCCCCCGAGCTGTGACACTAGAAAGAGGATAGAACTTGTCACAGTAGGAAATCGCAGTGACAGCCAGTCAACCTTCATATTGCACCGCCTCCTCGGAGAAGGAGGATACGGACAGGTAAGTTCTAATTTTTCTCACCTATAACTAGATTAGTAGCTCCACCCACAAAACAAATCCCTCCCCAGTAACTAGCCAATGTGTACCAGCCACCCAAACCTGATTCAGCTACTGGTAGACTTAATTATGTCATCTGCCTGGAAGGGAGGAGCCGGGAACACAAAATGAAGAAAGCTCTCCCTGTCATAGATATCAGAAGACAGTCCGTCATCGGGCCTCGCAGCCTTCATCAATAACTACTTCTGATTCCTCCCCAATGCTAGTTACATCCTTTCCCAATAATGAAGAACCGTTCTTCTTTCCTATAACACAAATGTTTTTTGTCTTTTCTATCATTCAGGTCTTTCTGTCAACTCATTGTGCAACCAAGAAGATCATGGCCATCAAGTCAGTTGTGAAGACTTCAGATCAGCGCGATGCCATTCAAACAGAGCAGAAGGTCATGGAGATGGCGGCAGGGTGTCCATTCCTCATCCAGCTTTACACCACTTTTCAGACCCCCGATTCTGCCTGTTTCGCTATGGAATACATCTGTGGGGGGGATCTGTTTGATTTCACCATTAAAAAATTTTTTGAGGTTTTTATTAAAAAAAAAAAATAAAAAAAAAAAAATATATTAAAAAAAAAATTATTTATAAAAAAAAAAGTAAAACATTTCCCTCTTCCACATTTCCGTCATAAGGTAAGTCTCATCACCACAATGAGAATAGAATAGAAAGCAATCTTTATAAGATATGTCGTTTTACAATCCAGGCTTTTAGGAGTTTAGAATTACATTGGACTCCATTAGAATGCGTAGCTACATCAGTCCACCCAGATCTGACGTAGATACTTTAGAGTAATGTCACTCCATCCCCCATAAATTGGGGACAGCGCACCTCTCCCAAGCTTAGATACTCTATATTATCATAGTAGGGTTGGGGTACAAAGTAGACTGTTCATACACATGCCATTCTGCAATCCCAGTTTCCCCAAAGCGTGCAGTGATTGCACCATGTGGGGAAGGAGATGGAGACAGTCCAGAGTCACCTAGTATGTCCTTTAAGAGGTTTTTGATGCCGGGAGGCGGAGAAGGGTTTCTGATCATGTGACCGCCATGATTGGCTGTCACAGTGGTCACATGATCAGAGAGCTCCCAATCGCATGTAGAGATTGGGAGCTTTCCTTTAGGCACCGGTAACTGTGCCGGGAGTGCATTCTCAGGACAGCTCTGTTTACATTCTGGTACCCATATATGCGGCCTCTCAGCGTTAAGACCCACCCACCTAGAGGCCACATATATGCATACCACCAGCATGAAGGGGTTAACACTTCTGGACCAGTGATGTACCGGTACCTCATTACCCTGGTACTGTTTTTTAGAGGTGGCGGTCTAACTAACCGCTGGATGTGTTTTCGTTTTACATGCAGCAGGAGGGGACTTCGTCACTCCCGGCACCTACCACAGCTTTCTCAGGCTCTCTCATCCTACCGGAAGACCCAGATGACCAACTGGCGCGCCTACTGGCTGGTCAGACAGCTGAACAAAGCTGTGATCGGCTTTGATCGGCTCTCCGCTATGGTAACCCGGATGTGATGACATTGTGACCTGACATTTTTAAGAAATCAAAATCATTCAAAAACACTGATCTCGGTGTTGTAAATGCTTTTAAGGGCAGAGGAGAGACTTGGGGTCTTATAGTACCGGTCACATGCCTATTGCTGTGACAAGCGTGTTTACAGCCTGGATCCTACCAATCGGTTCTCCCAGGAGACCCCAGAATCTGGGATCTGGTAAAACCAGAAATGGTGAACGTGTGCCATACCCAGAACTCTGACCGTACGGTCACCTAAATAACCTCAAAGGTGGGACCAGTAATGGGATAGAGCCAGGTACTCCCTCCCCCTTCCTATGGATAATGTTTCTACTTAAGTCCAATGACTGTAAAATGTAATTCCTTCAGAATCGAATTTTTCTCTCTTTTATAGATTTATTGCGGCGGAAATGTCCTGCGGATTGGAGTTCCTCCACAAGCGTGGCATCGTTCATAGAGACATCAAGTTAAACAACATCCTAATGGACAACAAAGGTCATGTCCGTATTGCAGACTATGGATTGGCAGTAATGGATCTGTTCGGTAATACGAAGGTGACAGGTGTAGCCGGAACAATGGGATACATGGCACCAGAAGTAAGTCACGCTCTGTTTACACATCACTAGGCCTCATCTATTCAGTATATCACAATCCAATCACTATCCCTCTGATACTTGTAATATGAACATTTTAGACTGCATACAGAACACTGCAATGTAAATCACCTGATTGGTAATCATTAAGCTCTTAAAATCTTTTTAATAATTTGTTAACCACTTGTCGACACCCGTACGAACATATACGTCGACACAATGGCACGGACAGGCAAATAGGCCTACAGGTACCTCCTTTTAAATTTGCCGACGTGTGGTCGCGCACGCTCCGTGATCGTGCCCGCGGGACCCGCAAACTCGATGTCCGACGGTGTCCCGCGATCGTGTCACGGAGCTGAAGAACGGGGAGATGTCAGTGTAAACACAGCATCTCCCCGTTCTTCATAGTGACATGTCACTGTTCGTCTGCTCCCTCTCATCGGGAGCAGCGATCAGTGATGTGTCACTCGTAGCCACGCCCCCTACAGTTAGAACACATGCCTAGGACACACTTAAGCCCCTTCCTAGCCCCCTAGTGGTTAAACCCTTCACTGCCAGTCACATTTACACAGTAACCAGTTCATTTTTATAGCACTGATCGCTGTATAAATGTGAATGCTCCCAAAATAGTGGCAAAAGTGTCCGATCTGTCCGCCATAATGTCGCAGTCACGATAAAAATCGCTGATCGCCGCCATTACTAGTAAAGAAAAAAATTATTAATAAAAATGGCATAAAACTATCCCCTACTTTGTAGACGCTATAACTTTTGCGCAAACCAATCAATAATCGCTTATTGCAATTTTTTTTACCAAAAATATGTAGAAGAATACATATTGGCCTAAACTGAGGAAAAAAATAGTTTTTTTTTATATATTTTTGGGGATATTTATTGTAGCAAAAAGTAAAAAAAATTGCTTTTTTTTTTTCAAAATTGTCGCTCTTTTTTTGTTTATAGCGCAAAAAATAAAAACCACAGAGGTAATATAATACCACCAAAAGAAAGCTCTATTTGTGGGGGGAAAAAAGGACGTCAATTTTGTTTGGGAGCCACGTCGCACGACCGCGCAATTGTCAGTTAAAGCGACGCAGTGCCGAATCGCAAAAAGTGCTGGTGGATCATTTTTTGGGCTGAAGTGGTTAATATATGTCCTTGGGGGGGGGCAGCCATTGCATATGCCGGCTCTGCCTCCTGGTTAGCTGTTGGGCACAGTGGTTGTTCTTTGCTATTTCTCTTGCTTAAAGCGAGCCTAGCTACAATATCTATAATAACGGACATATGAAAATAGTAAACATATAAAAATGTAAAAAGCTACATCAAGGTTAATGTTGCAATTATTTCTACTGGAGAGCAGATATCACTACCTGCTCTCTGTTACACTCTGCAAAATTACAGCCCATTCGTAAAATGCATGCCACTGTGTAGAGCCTGTGATATCTTACAAAATTCTGTATCTTTAACATCACAAAGAGAACTCTGATTTGATTAGGGTGAGTCACATGACTAGGCTCTCCTTCAAGTTTTTTTTATTTTTATGTTTACACCCATTCCCTGTAATAGCACTCAAAGTCCCAATTCCACCGCTGTGCTTTATAAAAGTAATTTTTATTAAAGTAGCGCTATTGCCACAGTAAGGACATAATGATGCTTTGTAAATGCTTCCCTTAGAATACATGTTCAATGAATACCGTATATATTATTATTTCCCCTATAAAATGAATGTAAGTTTGTAGGAACTAAGTAACTGATTTCTCTTCTCTGATTGGCAGGTTATAAACAGCGAGTTCTACCAGTTTGAACCTGACTGATTTTCAATGGGGGTTGTCCTATACAAGATGGCTACAGGCACTGTACCATTCCGTGCCGATAACATGCAGGTATACAGGAAGGCTGTGAATTACGAAGATCCTGATTACCCCCCGGACATGGACCCACACCTGCAGATCTTCATAGAAGGAGTAAGTACAAGACATTTTCTAATTTTGAAGAGGCACAGGGAAGGTTTCTAGGCCTACTGCTGCTTTAGGGGTATAATGTAGGCCTACTGCTTTTCTAGGCCCATTTATTATTGTTTTGAATATAGTGGGTTTTGTTTTGAATATAGTGGGGAGGATTAGATCACCTGCCGTCATTTTAATCTTGTCTGTGTCCCTGTTGTGGACATTTTGTTTCATATCATGTCCTGGGGACACGGAAATCTCACCAAGGGGGGACACAGAAAGCAACCACAACCTAACAGAGAGGTTCTAACCCTTTCCAACTCCATTCATCAAACTGCTTTTATCGCCCTTTGCTGATAAATTATGTTAATGAGAAGAAAAAAAGATCTTTAAAAATATCAAAAAAACTTTAAAAAGTGCCACCGCCAACTTAAAGAGCTCAGGGAGTTAAAGCGATCTAATGGCGGCACATCATAATGTGTACTCATTTGTTGTGCTGTAATATAATATGAATTCCATCCATGTCAGTAGATATCCAGCACCTGTATTTGGCTATATGTGTGTCTTCACATGCTATGATCCTCCAATGGGTGAAAGGACCGCCCAGGAGGAGACACAGTGTAGTCAGAGGTTTTTTTTCTTTTCTAAAAAGTGCAAAATGAACTCAAAATAACTCTTAATTTCTCTTTTATAGCTGCTATGCAAATGTTCCGGACAAGAGGCTTGGAGATGGCAGAGACATCAGACGGCATTCATTCATGAGGCTCATCGATTGGAAGTCGCTGGACAAAGGGAAAGGGTATCCCCTTTCTCTGTAGGACCGGTAAGTACACAAAATCTTTATAGGATGAGGATTCAAAAAGAAGATTGTTTATTGTAAGGAGCATTGCTGTGTCCTTGAAACAGCTAATGTGGGGGGTACAGACATATCCCAGCCTGCAGGAAAACCTCACAGACTAATCAGTCAATATTTCATTTTCTATGGGAGAAGTAAATAAGAATGAAACTTTCTATGCATCAGACACAATGGGATGATTTACTCTAAAACTGGGAGAGTGTATGGTAGCCAATCAGCTTCTTCTAACTTTCCGCTTGTTCAATAAAGCTTTGACAAAAAAAATGTCAGCTGATTGGTTACCATGCAGAGCTGCACCAGGTTTTGCACTCTCCAATTTTAGTAAGTAAACCCCATTGGTGCACAGCTGGGAGTGATAGTTGAAGTGAGAAGGTGCAATGGTTCATAATACAATGTCTGGGGTGTCTAGGACATTTTAGGCTTCCACCATCATGTGATGTGTTTGGAAGGCATGGGACCAGACATGTAGTTTGCTTCTAGATTTGTATCCTATCTGCTCCTTCCACTTCATGGAAAGAGCAAGAAGGTTCTAGGTTGTATTAAAGAAGTTAGTTAGTTAAAGCCCAACTCAAAACTTAAAAAGTCAGGCAACTCACCAACCCCAACGCAAATGTTTTAAATTGTAAAACTCTAGGGCAGTAAGGCAACCACCTCCCCACCCAGCATGTCCAATGCACTCTAAATTGTTTTAAGAATTGCGTTGAAAACTTCTAGAGAGTCGGGCATAGATTAAGGCTGAAAGAGGAATAATTATTACCTAGCCCTATATCCTCTCCTAGGCAAACTCACCCCCATCATGTCCAATACAGGCCTATAAGTTTCCTATATTGTATGTGGGGAATTGGGTAACCACTTCAGCCCGGACCAATTGCCAAAGGACCGCCCCTTTTTTTGCGCTCGGCACTGCGGTTTTAAAGACAATTAGAGTCGTGGTCGTGGCTCCCAAACAAAATAGGGTTCCCACAAATCAGAGCTTTCTTTTGTAGTATTTTCCATCGCCCCTGCGGATTTTTTTTTTTTCCAAAAGCATAGGAATTTTGAAAAAAATGCAATATTTTTTTACTTTTTGCTATAATTATCCCCAAAAAATATAATAAAAAAAAACACAGTTTTGGCCGATACGTATTCTTCTACATATTTTTGGTTAAAAAAAATCATTAGCGATTATTGATTGGTTTGCGCAAAAGTTATAGCGTTTACCTAGTAATGGCGAGCGATCAGCGATTTTTATTGTGACTGCGACATTATGGCCCATCCCACAGCAATCAATGCTATTTAAATAGCACTGATTCCATGTAAATACTGTTAACCACTAGGGGGGGAGGAGTAACGTGTGTTGTGTTTTATATAGGGGGCTTGGTGTTCGTGGAATTGGGCTTTAACCGCCGATCACTGACCTGAATTTACACAAACGTTCTTAGCAGTAACCCGAATCTCCGCTGGTCTCGCGCCGGGGTCACGGAGCTCCCGACGGGGTTGGCGCCGCGCGCCGTTACCCACAGGACAGGCAAATTTTTTTCATTTTTTGCATTCTGGCCTATGGACAAGGGGAATCCTGATATTTAAATATCTGTTGTTTTTTTCATTTTGATGGAAACTTCGACTTCCTCCATCAGCGATCGATGTAAAGGCATTGGACATTCCAGGAAAGAAAATATACATTCCTGGATTCCCAAACATCGACAGGTGGTGAACACTCCTGTCAACCTGTAGTGTGTAGTGTTTTTATTGTGTGTAGTGTAGTGTTAGTGTGTAGTGTTTAGTGTGTAGTGTTTAGTGTGTAGTGTGTAGTGTTGTAGTGTGTAGTGTGTAGTGTGTAGTGTGTAAGTGTGTAGTGTGAAGTGTGTAGTGTGTGCCAGCAAGCCCACTAACATCAGGGTGCCAGCCAGAAAGCCCACCGACATCAGGGTGCCAGCCAGAAAGCCCACCGACATCAGGGTGCCAGCCAGAAAGCCCACCGACATCAGGGTGCCAGCCAGAAAGCCCACCAACATCAGGGTGCCAGCCAGCAAGCCCACCGACATCAGGGTGCCAGCCAGCAAGCCCACCGACATCAGGGTGCCAGCCAGCAAGCCCACCGACATCAGGGTGCCAGCCAGCAAGCCCACCGACATCAGGGTGCCAGCCAGCAAGCCCACCGACATCAGGGTGCCAGCCAGCAAGCCCACCAACATCAGGGTGCCAGCCAGCAAGCCCCACCAAGACATCAGGGTGCAAGCCAGCAAGCCCACCAACATCAGGGTGCCAGCCGCCCACCGACATCAGGGTGCCAGCCAGCAAGCCCACCGACATCAGGGTGTGCAGAAAGCCCAACATCAGGGTGCCAGCCAGAAAAGCCCACAACATCAGGGTGCCAGCCAGAAAGCCCACCGACATCAGGGTGCCAGCCAGCAAGCCACCCACAGCAGGGTGCCAGCCAGCAAGCCCACCAACATCAGGGTGCCAGCCAGCAAGCCCACCGACATCAGGGTGCCAGCCAGCAAGCCCACCCACATCAGGGTGCCAGCCAGAAAGCCCACCGACATCAGGGTGCCAGCCAGCAAGCCCACCGACATCAGGGTGCCAGCCAGCAAGCCCACCGACATCAGGGTGCCAGCCAGCAAGCCCACCGACATCACAGGGTGCCAGCCAGAAAGCCACGACATCAGGGTGCCAGCCAGAAAAGCCCACCCACATCAGGGTGCCAGCCAGCAAGCCACCACACAGCAGGGTGCCAGCCAGCAAGCCAACCGACATCAGGGTGCCAACCAGCAAGCCACCTACAGCATAATCTCAACCAGCAAGCCCACTCACAGCAGGGTGCTGTCAACCTATATTACGCTATGGGGACAAAGCAGCCGGGCAGCCGGGGAACACAGGCCTAATTTGTGTGCATTCAGGGCCACTCACCCACTCCTGCACACCTGTCAAATTAGGCTGTGTTTGTCCAGCCGCTGCGTCCCCTTAAAGGGGTGGAATGGACATGATGGAAGATTCCTCATATTTGGACAAAAACTGCACTGTACAGAGGAGCCACCCACAGCAGAGTGCAAGCAAGCCCAAGTTCCAGCCAGCAAGCCCACCCACAGCAGGGTGCCAGCCAGCAAGCCCACCCACAGCAGGGTGCCAGCCAGCAAAGCCCACCCACAGCAGGGTGCCAGCCAGCAAGCCCACCCACAGCAGGGTGCCAGCCAGAAAGCCCCACCTTAAATGTAAGTATGACATCAGGGTGCCAGTTCTATTTTTTTCTCCATCACCAGAAAAGTTATCTACTCCACGGAGACATCGTTTTTGGGTTCCCAACGCAGCAATTCCAAAAGTTTAGATGGAAAACCATTCCGACCTAATGATGCCCAATATTTCATGAGAAATTTGGAGAGTGACAGTTCAAAGACTATGCTGATCCAGATGAACCACTGCACTGGTACAAGCAACCTGACACATAGCGTATGTTCGAGCCGCTGGTAAGCCTAAATCTTTACCGGTGGTGGTGCTGGAAAGCCCACCCACTTTAAGCAGAGTGCACTCCAGCCATTGTTTTCAACAAGCCTTCACGACTGGACGTTAATATGATTGGACACATGTGCCAACCATTTATTAGTTAAACACCACACGTTTAGATATACAGTGGCATCACAGTTTTATGTCCATATTTATTTATATATGCAAAAGCCCACCCTAAATTTATTAAGGGTGCTAAACCTTTATGTACTTCTTTCACCCACAGCAGGGTGCCAGCCATCAAGCCCACCCACATCAGGGTGCCAGCCAGCAAGCCCACCCACATCAGGTGCCAGCCAGCAAGCCCACCCACAGCAGGGTGCCAGCCAGAAAGCCCACCCACATCAGGGTGCCAGCCAGAAAGCCCACCCACAGCAGGGTGCCAGCCAGAAAGCCCACCCACAGCAGGGTGCCAGCCAGCAAGCCCACCCACAGCAGGGTGCCAGCCAGAAAGCCCACGAACAGCAGGGTGCCAACCAGCAAGCCACCCACAGCAGGGTGCCAACCAGCAAGCCCACTCACAGCAGGGTGCTGTCAACCTATATTACGCTGGGGACAAAGCAGCCGGGCAGCCAGGGAACACAGGGCCTAATTTGTGTGCATTCAGGGACCTACTCACCCACTCCTGCACACCGATATTTATTCATGAGAAACCTGGTCAAATTAGGGCTGTGTTTGTCCAGCCGCTGCGTCCCCTTAAAGGGGTGGATGGACATGATGATGAAGATTCCTCAGACAGAAAACTGAATTATTAACAGAGGAGAAGCAAACCCACCCACAGCAGAGAGGCCAGCCAGCAAGCCCACCCTCAGCAGGGTGCCAGCCAGAAAGCCCACCCACAGCAGAGTGCCAGCCAGAAAGCCCACCCACAGCAGGGTGCCAGCCAGCAAGCCCCACCCGCAGCAGGGTCCCAGCCAGAAAGCCCACCCACAGCAGGGTGCCAGCCAGAAAGCCCACCCGCAGCAGGGCCAGCCAGCAAGCCCATGAAGCAGGGTGCCAGAAAGCCCACCCACAGCAGGGTGCCAGCCAGCAAGCCCACCCGCAGCAGGGTGCCAGCCAGAAAGCCCACCCACAGCAGGGTGCCAGCCAGAAAGCCCACCCGCAGCAGGGTGCCAGCCAGAAAGCCCCCACAGCAAGGTTGCCAGCCAGCAAGTGCCCACCCAGCAGCAGGGTGCCAGCCAGAAAGCCCACCCACAGCAGGGTGCCAGCCAGAAAGCCCACCCACAGCAGGGTGCCAGCCCAGACCTCAAGCCCACCCACCCGCAGCAGGGTGCCAGCCAGCAAGCCCACCCGCAGCAGGGTGCCAGCCAGAAAGCCCACCCACAGCAGGGTGCCAGCCAGAAAGCCCACCCACAGCAGGATCCCACCAGCAAGCCCACCCACAGCAGGGTCCCAACCAGCAATTGGACAATAGTTCTTGATGTGACATAATACCTGGATTGGACTATATAATACCGATATATATTCATGAGAAATTTGGAGAGGACAGTTCAACTGTAAAGACATTGATATCATCTTCAGATGATCCAGATGGGAAAAAAAATCCAAAAAAAAAAAAAAAGAAAAAGAGGAGCCACCCACAGCAGAGTGCTAGCCAGCAAGCCCACCTGCAGCAGGGTGCCAGCCAGCAAGCCCACCCACAGCAGGGTGCCAGCCAGCAAGCCCAGATGAGTCTATTGAGACGAAACGCGTTGGGAGGACTCCATTGCCACCATTCTTTTAAACAAGCGCTTGAAAAACACTGCTTAAATGTAAGTATGTTACTATCTTTTAATAAATTTACTAGTTTTATGGGATTACGCTATGCGGTTCTATTTTTTTCTCCTTCACTTATCAACTGGAAATTGATGTTATCTACTCCGGTACGGAGATTGAACGTTTTTGGGGACGCAGTTCCAAAAGTTTAGGGAAAACCATTCCTGATGTCACAGCCTGATTGCCTGCTGATACCATAAAGTGTTTGTGACTCATAGAACGTATGTTCGTTTGAGTCCGAACCATCTGGTAAGCCTAAATCTTTACCGGTGGTGGTGCTGTCACAGTGGTGGTTATACATTCTTGGATTTGGTGGTCAAATGATCGTTCAACTTTAATTTCACTTGGGACTTTTTTGCACTCTCAGCAAATAGTTTTCAACATTCATTTTTTGTTCCTTTCCTTCATACGACTGGACGTTAATATGATTGGACACTTTTTATTAATATATGTGTGACAACTATTTCATTTATTAGTTATATCACATTTGTTCACGTTTAGATATACAGTGGTCATCACAGTTTTATTTCATATATACATATTTATTTATATATGTATGTCGTTGTTTTTTTGGCACTAATTTATTAAGAGGTTTAGCGCTAAACTTTATGTACTTCTTTCACCCACAGCAGGGTGCCAGCCAGCAAGCCCACCCACAGCAGGGTGCCAGCCAGCAAGCCCTCCCACAGCAGAGTGCCAGCCAGCAAGCCCACCCACAGCAGGGTGCCAGCCAGCAAGCCCCTCCCTGCAGCAGGGTGCCAGCCAGCAAGCCCACCTGCAGCAGGGTGCCAGCCAGCAAGCCCACCCACAGCAGGGTGCCAGCCAGCAAAGCCCACCCACAGCAGGGTGCCAGCATGAAAGCCAGCCAGCCCACCCACATCAGGGTGCCAGCCAGAAAGCCACCCCACATCAGGGTGCCAGCCAGAAAGCCCACCCAGCAGCAATGAACAAAGATTCAAAAAAAAAAAAAAAAACTGCACTGTACAGAGGAGCCTTGACGAGGCAGTGCAGCTTCCACATACATTTGCAAATGTGTGCAATGTGACTGCCTGCACGGGGATGCACGGAGCGCCTGTACCCACCGCCCTCACACGGGGTACGGATTCATACTCCTTGTGTGAACGAGGCCTCAGGACCTCACTTTACAGAGCAGCCTTAGCAAAGTATTGCAGCTTCCCCATTTGCAAATGTGTGCAACTAAGACCTCTGTTTTTAATGTCAAGTGTTAGATTGTGCCTTTTTGATTTATTTGCAGGCTAGCTGGTAAGTGCGCTTGGAAATCTTTTGTTTTTGTGCTGTGCAAAGCCCTTCCATGTGCACCTTACTTCAAAAGCTAGTTATAAACTGCTGTAGTTGCCCTGCTTTGTACACTTTTTTTAAATACAACTTTAATAAAAAAATTACATTTATAAAACAAAAATTGGGGTAGTTGTCTGGTTTTGTATACTGTTTTTAAATAAAGCTTTAAAAAAAAAACTACAATTTATAAAAAAAAATACAATTTATAAAATAAATGCTGGTAGTTGTCCTGTTTTGTATACTGTTTTTACACAAAACTTTAATACAAACTGCAATTATAAAAAAAAAAAAAAAAAAATCAGGGGGGTAGTTGTCTTGTATTGTATACTGTTTTTGGATGAAACTTTAATACAAACTACAATTCTACATATAAAAAAAACCAAAAAAAACTTGGGTAGTTGTCATTCTTGTAAAGACAGTCTTAATGCATTGTATTGATATTATACATATACAATTTTTCTGTTGTCAATAAACATCAAAAAGATGACAAGAAAATAAATTCCCAGAGCACTATGGTTATCTAAAGAGGCAGATTTGTGTGACTGAATCCTTAGAGGGGAGCCGTAGAAAGAAGGAGGAGACAC
>CM053030.1:59817984-60030606 GCA_028564925.1 Lithobates sylvaticus
GTAATGTCATATGTAATGCTGGCCGGCGGTGTCATCCAGAAATCTTTGCCTTGTCAGTGTGCAGGTTACTGATCAGCCTCCTCTCCCTCTTGTCTGGCTCTGTACTCTCTTTTTTTAGCTTCCTAACCTGCTGATAAGATCTCTGGGAGACGCTGCAGCCGGCCGGCATTCTGTGTCCAGTGAGGGGTCACACGTTTGGCTGTTAACCATTTCAGCTCAGCTATTAAGCCAGAGCTCTGTGTGCTGCAGTTTGATGTTTTTTGGATGATTTATTGCTGATTCAGGCTAGAAGCTTCACAGACTCATTAACTGTTTAATGTTCTCCACTAATCCTGACCAGATCACTGTAAGACCATTTGAATTTTGGAAAGTGGATGTGTTGCTGTCTTCTGGCACTTGGTTGTACTTTAAAAGGAGGATTACTAACTTAATCTTGAAGAGCTGCTTTAAGTAGAGTGGTGCAGCCCTACTATACACTTTTACACTGAGTTCAGCCATACATCCATTCTCTGACCCTCTCCTGTATCATGTCTGCAGTCTCTGACCCTCTCCTGTATCATGTCTGCAGTCTCTGACCCTCTACTGTATCATGTCTGCAGTCTCTGACCCTCTCCTGTATCATGTCTGCAGTCTCTGACCCTCTCCTGTATCATGTCTGCAGTCTCTGACCCTCTCCTGTATCATGTCTGCAGTCTCTGACCCTCTCCTGTATCATGTCTGCAGTCTCTGACCCTCTCCTGTATCATGTCTGCAGTCTCTGACCCTCTCCTGTATCATGTCTGCACTCTCTGACCCTCTCCTGTATTATGTCTGCACTCTCTGACCCTCTCCTGTATTATGTCTGCACTCTCTGACCCTCTCCTGTATTATGTCTGCACTCTCTGACCCTCTCCTGTATTATGTCTGCACTCTCTGACCCTCTCCTGTATTATGTCTGCACTCTCTGACCCTCTCCTGTATTATGTCTGCACTCTCTGACCCTCTCCTGTATTATGTCTGCACTCTCTGACCCTCTCCTGTATTATGTCTGCACTCTCTGACCCTCCCCTGTATTATGTCTGCACTCTCTGACCCTCCCCTGTATTATGTCTGCACTCTCTGACCCTCTCCTGTATTATGTCTGCACTCTCTGACCCTCTCCTGTATTATGTCTGCACTCTCTGACCCTCTCCTGTATTATGTCTGCACTCTCTGACCCTCTCCTGTATTATGTCTGCACTCTCTGACCCTCTCCTGTATTATGTCTGCACTCTCTGACCCTCTCCTGTATTATGTCTGCACTCTCTGACCCTCTCCTGTATTATGTCTGCACTCTCTGACCCTCTCCTGTATTATGTCTGCACTCTCTGACCCTCTCCTGTATTATGTCTGCACTCTCTGACCCTCCCCTGTATTATGTCTGCACTCTCTGACCCTCCCCTGTATTATGTCTGCACTCTCTGACCCTCCCCTGTAGTATGTCTGCACTCTCTGACCCTCCCCTGTATTATGTCTGCACTCTCTGACCCTCTCCTGTAGTATGTCTGCAGTCTCTGACCCTCTCCTGTAGTATGTCTGCAGTCTCTGACCCTCTCCTGTAGTATGTCTGCAGTCTCTGACCCTCTCCTGTAGTATGTCTGCAGTCTCTGACCCTCTCCTGTAGTATGTCTGCAGTCTCTGACCCTCTCCTGTAGTATGTCTGCAGTCTCTGACCCTCTCCTGTAGTATGTCTGCAGTCTCTGACCCTCTCCTGTAGTATGTCTGCAGTCTCTGACCCTCTCCTGTAGTATGTCTGCAGTCTCTGACCCTCTCCTGTAGTATGTCTGCAGTCTCTGACCCTCTCCTGTAGTATGTCTGCAGTCTCTGACCCTCTCCTGTAGTATGTCTGCAGTCTCTGACCCTCTCCTGTAGTATGTCTGCAGTCTCTGACCCTCTCCTGTAGCATGTCTGCAGTCTCTGACCGTCTCTTGTAATGTGTCTTGCACATATACAAAAATTACATTTAAATCCTGCAAGGCTATTTAAAAACACCTGAATATATTCAAAAAATATGGGGATTTGGTCACACTATATGGCAGCCCACTTACTGCGTCAAAGTACCCCTTAATTAGTGGGTCCTACACTGGTAAAAGAATGAAAGATCCTGCGTCTCAACCATTGGAGATGCATTCCTCTTTTATCATCTTTATGCTATTGTGCCCATATAACTGCTATTGAGGCACACCAGCATCTATATGGGCACAAAAGCAGCTATATGGGCACAACAGCATAAAGACGCTATTGTGTCCATACAGATTTTAAAATCTCCACTGTCTTAAGCCAATGCTGCACCATGCAGGTGTATTTTTTTATTTATTTTTTGTAATTGATTGATTGCCTAATTGTATGTTTATTTATACCTTTACTTGCTGTGGTCGCTCGCAGCATATTTTTGCATGTGGCTCAGATCACCACAGCAAAACCAGGTACACTCTCTACCCCAAAAAGTGCCAAATGTGGCAGTGGAAGGGGGGAGGGTGCAAACAAGTGGTGCTTCCCCTTTTGGGTGGAGCTCTGCTTTAACACTGCCACAAGCCACCAATAGGGAGGGTAGATTGAAAGTAGATTTCCAGCTTGCGCTAGCCTTAAAAACTGCCCCCCGTCCCCTTACCCCTAACACCTATGCAGACTAACCTATTTTCAGACTGTTCCAATCTGGTCATGTTATCTCACCTGTGTGATCCAGCAGCGTATGCAGGGGAGAGGAGGGAGCACCAATAACAACTGTGACATGGGAACCTATGGGTGACATCACCTCATCAGGCATAATCAGCCGTCGCCAAGCGCTTTCTCCCCTGCAGCCGCTGTTGACTGACACAGGTAAGATCACACGACCAGACCTTAAAATGATGCCCCCCCCTGAAAAAAGTTCTGCGGACGCCCATGCAGCCCCTCCTCCTGTTCACTGCACAGCCGCGCTTCTCGCTCAGCTGTTCTTTAAAAAAAAAAAAAAAAGTTCCAGAGCTCCTAGCTGACAGCGGCCCCGATTCCAGGGGGGGGCACTTGACCCCCCTTGCCTCTATCTGCGGACGCCCATGACTGTATGTGTTATGTGAATAAATATGAGTCACTTTCTATAAATAATTCAAAAAGTACAGAAAATTATTATAATAAGTGCAAAAATATACTGAAATAATAAGTGCATAAACAGACTGAAAAAATAAGCAAAAATTATATATAACACTCTGCAATCACAATATATCATCAAAAGCTTCCATGATATAATGAAAGTCCATAAATATCTGTAACTATATTAATAGAATAAAGTCCCACATTAACTCCTTCTTCATGCATAAACAATACAATGTGTCCTTACTGTCATGCAAGGGTGATCCCACCACCTTCACTTCAATGCGCTCACCTAAAGAAACATACTTTGTTAGGTCAAATGCGCTTGGACCTCCAAGGTCGAGTAGGTAGATGTTCCTC
The DNA here is from genome assembly GCA_028564925.1 of Lithobates sylvaticus. Classification (NCBI taxonomy): domain Eukaryota; kingdom Metazoa; phylum Chordata; class Amphibia; order Anura; family Ranidae; genus Lithobates; species Lithobates sylvaticus. Next base: position 59,821,432 of record CM053030.1, read on the forward strand.
CAATACTAGTGTCCTCTAATGCCCCGTACACACGATCGGACATTGATTGGACATTCCGAAAACAAAATCCATGGATTTTTTCCGACGGATGTTGGCTCAAACTTGTCTTCCATACACACGGTCACACAAATCTTGTCGGAAAATTCTGAACGTCAAGAACACGGTGACGTACAACACGGACGACGAGCCGAGAAAAATTAAATACAATAGCCAGTGCGGCTCTCCTGCTTGATTCCGAGCATGCGTGGAACTTTGTGCGTCGTAATTGTTTTTATTTTTTTTCCATTGTTTATTTATTTATTTCACAATTTACATTAAATCAAACATTCCATTTGGTGGAGCCCCCTCCAACTTATAATATCAAATATAAAACCTCTACCTATCCCGTTTTCCCTTTTTAACCTTTTCCCTTCCTCTCCCCTACCCCCCCACCTCCCCCATCCTACCTTCCTACTTCCTTCTAAAACCCAACTACCTCACTGTACTTTTCCGTTTGCTTAAATTCCTTCCATTTCTCCCATCTCTTGTTGAAGCGCCCTCTTCCTCCCTCTTCTCCAGCTCTAAGTCCCTCCATTCCGTATATTTCATCTATTTTGTCAAACCATTTCTTTATTTTGGGGCTTTCTACTGTTTTCCATTTTTTCGGGATCAGGCTCTTTGCTGCGTTCATCAAATGAATTGTTAAAGAATTACTGTATTCTTTTAGTGGAGTCTCTACCCCGTAAAATAGGCAAGCCCAGGGGTCTTCGGGTATCTGGGTATTGGTTATATCCTTAATGTATCTTAATATTTCACTCCAGTAAGTTGTCATCTTCGGACAACTCCACCAAATGTGTGCCATTGTCCCTATTTGCCTACATCCCCTCCAACAGTCCATGGTTTGGTCTCTTTGATATTTTGCTACAGTTTTAGGGGTCCTATACCACCTGGCTAGGCATTTGTAATTTGTCTCAATCATTCCGACATTTACTGAGGATATGTGTACTAATTTTAGTATTTTCTTAATCTCTAAATTGTCACCTCATGCACCAATTTCCCTGTTCCCAGTTTCTAATGTATGCCGGTATCCCCAGCTCGTTCTCTTTCTGGAGAATCTTATAGATCTGAGAGATCCCTCCTTGCTTTGTCTCTGAGTCACACATACTCTCCATAGCCGTCAGTTCATCCCCTCCTCTCAACGGCCCCGGAAGGGATGAAACAAAGTGTCTGAGCTGGAGATAGCGCCATCCATTCATTTGGAAGAGGTCTTTTTTTTTCTTTTAATGTGCATATTTTCCCCTTGTGTAAAATGTGTTTCAATTGTGCCTTTTCTCTTTTTATCCAATTCCCTCCTATTGTACTTTTACCAGGTGTGAAGTAGTTATTCTCTTTTAAAACTATTAATGGTAAGTTGTATTTCCATTTGTTATGTTTGTGCACCCCGTCCCATACCTTTATTGCATTTCTCGTCAATGTAAGTGTTTCCTCCTAGTGATCTATGTTGAGGTGGTATCCAAATATTATTTCCTAAATTTGTTTATGCCATGTTGTGCTCTATCTTTGCCCATCTTTTTTGACTCTTTGACTCTGTCCATTCCACCACCCTTGTGTCGGAATTGTGTACACGTGATCGGAATTTACAACAACGGATGTTTTTTGTCGGAAAATTTGAGATCCAGATCTCAAATTTTGTTTGACGGAAATTTCGGTGGAAAATGTCCGATGGAGCCTACACACGGTCGGAATTTCCGACAACAAGCTCCCATCGAACATTTTCCATCGGAAAATCTGACCATGTGTACGGGTATAATGCTTTGCATCTATCTATTAAGTTCTTGTGGTAAAACCAAGGAAGCTTAGACTTCTGAAGTGTATCAATGCTTTACTAAACAGGGAAAAAATCTGCACATACAAACTGTAGGATGAACAATACAATACAGCACAACTTATAGCTTCACATATGAGCATGTATAATATGTACACATTAAGTAAACTAAACAGTTACTCCACTTAGGGGTTAAGATGTCCTTCATAGTTCCTTGTTCAAAGTCCAACTCACAAAAGCGTCTCCAACATTATCCAGCTCCTGGAAAACCATCTTGTCCTTTGTCCTTCCAAAACACAACTGTTCCTCTGTCCCAAAACACATGTCTCCTTCAAACCCTCTCCATGCCCCTCCCACCCACTTCCTGCAAACACCAACTTCCTCTGCAAAACCTAGCTAGCTGGTTTATTTACATATCAATGGAGGGGGAAAAGGCCTTTGTAGACATATGCTGTTACTAAATCTAAACTCTATATTATTGCAATAAAGTCACTATACAAATGCCCATAGCAACACATACCACCTCTTGACTTTATAGGATAATATAGGAAACTTTATAGGATAATATAGGAAACTTCTTAAAGCCTTTTGTCCAGGAAAGGGCAAAATAAACCCCCCGTATAAATGGGAGGAACAAATTCCCTTTCGACCCCCATCTTGTGGGCGGTCAGATGATTGGTTTGTCCCTGGAAGGCTGCAACATTACTTTTGAGCAGGGTTAACAATGTCTTTTGGCAGTTTGAAAAGAGTAAGAGACAAAGCAGCAGACATGGGAGTAAGTCACACATGTGCAAGTCATAAGCAAGTCTCAAGTCGTAACCTTCAAGTCATAAGCAAGTCCCAAGTTACTGTGGCGAAAAGCAAGCAAGTCAAGTCGAGTCCCTGCTAGAAGTCAAGCAAGTCAAGTCAAGTCATTTGTTTTGGTCAAGTCACAAATCAAGTCAAAATACTGATTTACCACCTTTAAATTAGTTAAAAGTCAGTGTTGTTCAGGAAAGGTTTTATTTTAAAAATAATATTTTCAACATTAAACTTCAAAATAATAAAGTATATCTAGACACTTGAATGGTGATGAGCCACTTACAAATAGTTTTTTTTGCTGTTTGTGAAATTTTTTGCAAATGCAATGCATTGTAAAGCTGGCCATACACCTATAGATTATCTGCAGATTTTCTATGGTTAGATGGAAAAAGGGCAGATTTCTCTATGTTCGCTAAACTGTGTGGATGGAGGAATCTGCCACTTTTTCCATCTAACCATAGAACATCTGCAGATAATCTATAGGTGTATGGCCATTGGCCAGCTTAAGTTACAATGCATGAAACATTAAACTTCAAACTAATAAAATATATGTAGACACTTGAATGGTGATGAGCCACTTACTTACAAATTGTTTTTTTTTTTGCTGTTTGTTTAATTTTTTTTCAAATGCAAAGCATTGTAAAGCTTGCCATACACCTATAGATTATCTGCAGATTTTCTATGGTTAGATGGAAAAAGGGCAACAGATGAGATTTCTCTATGTTCGCTAAACTGTGTGGATGGAGGAATCTCCCACTTTTTCCATCTAACCATAGAACATCTGCAGATAATCTATAGGTGCATGGGCAGCTAAAGTTACAATGCATTGCATTTGCAAAAAATTAAATTTGATAGTACTTTCTCGCTCAGTTGTGAGCGATGGGGTCGCATTATCACCCCACCATGGCTGAACACACGTTCAACAGGTGCGCTTGATGCAGGGACTGACATAACTCTTACCGCTACCCTGAACAAAGAGGGGAACATGTGCCTGTTCATGGCCCAAAACTGAAGGCAACTCTGTCCATCACAAATGTCTAAATACTGGTTCAGCTGAATTTGGGGAGTAGAACATGAATCTTTCTTTTGTTTTTTGTGGTATGCTGAGAACAGCCCAGACTGACTCTCTGGCTCTGCCACTGGCATTTGCTCGTCTTCATCGGTGGTTGGTGGGGTGGGCTTGCAGTCCTCTTCTTTGAGAATCAAGTCTGAAGAACACAAGCATAAATGGTCACAACACAACTGAAATATCAAAAGCAACCAGATCATGACAATCTAGTGCATAGGTCTTCAACCCTCTCCTTGGGGTCCCCCAAACAGGCCATATTTTAGTTTTTCCTCATGAAATAACACACCTGATTTGATTAATCAAAGGCTTAATGTGTAGTAGTTGACTAATTGAAACAGGTGTGTTATTTTAGGGTGAAAACAAAAACACGGCCTGTCTGGGGATCCCTGAGGAGAGTATATCAACATACTGACATTCTTTTATAGCCTACAATCTGGCATTACATTGGATTATTACAAAAACATAACATACTTTTTATCATCGCAGACACAGCCTCCTTGATATTTTCGGGAGCCAAAACATCATGGGTCAACCACATGGTGCCAAATGAAGGATCCAGCAGAGCAGCTTTTAGGTATAGAGGGTCAGAGAAGGGTAAGGTTGCTACATCATTGTGTTCATCTGCCATCCTCACATTGACAAAGATCCCTCCGAATCGTCTTTTGAGTGATTCTTGCAGGCTACGGATCAAGCCACCAAGGTAGCGCACGCTCTCTTTATGATTTTCCAAGTGGTGATTCAGAGAAAGGATACAGGGTACAACAGCACTTATTGTCACAGTTTTTTCTCCCTGTGAGAGGTCTGTGGCTTCTCCAAAAGGTTGAAGGACATCCACGAGTTCCTTAATCTGATTCCACTCTCTAGCTGTGAATACAGTCTCTCTGTGTCCCCCATCTTCAAGAATTCTAGTCAGTTTCACCTGGTCACAGCTGACCACTGATTTCAATTGCCTCAGTGTGGAATTCCAGCGTGTGGTAACAGCGGCAGGGATTCCACGCTGTCCAAACTCCTCTTCAAATGTTTCCTTGAAAGAGGTGCTTGTATGTAACAAGGAGCTCAACCTGGAAGCTTTGGCGAGAGCTGCATTGACTAATTTAGTCTCCTTAAGTCCATCACCTATTACCAATTGAAGCGTGTGTGCAAAACATTGAAGTCTAGTCTGGGTTTTTGCACTCAAATAATTGTCAAGCATCTCCTGTTCTTCCATTGACAAGTCATTCCAAATGTCCGAATCATCAAGGTCATCGTCTTCTTCTCCCTGTCCTGGAAAACATGTAGTGAATGCTTTTTTCATGTTTGCAGCGTTGTCACAGATGATGTGGTCTACCTTTTTTTTAATCTTGTACTCTTCACATACACGCTCAAATTCCTCACAAATTCTTTCCCCTGTATGGGGACCTTTGAAGCGGTTGCACGCAAGCAACTGTGATTTCAACTGAAGACGGTCTTCCTCAATGTTGATCCAGTGCACTGTGACTCCAAGAAAGCCTCTCATCCTGCGGTCTGACCATATATCTACAGTCACTGACAGATGATCTACTGCTGCGAGTTCATTTTTCAGCTTCATTTGCCTATCTGCCACCAGATTGTCAAGCTTGCCAGTAATTGTTCTTCTACTTACTGGAGAGTACTTGTTGTCTACTATTGACAAAAAGCGACGAAAGCTTTGATGTTCAATGATGGATAGTGGCATGTTGCAGTTTATAATGAGGTCTGACAGGATTGAGTTTGTAATTGCCTTCTGCTGCTGGTGGTTGCAGTGGTATAGCTGCACAGTCCCCTGTGCGATGAATTGTGAGATTTGAGGCTGGCTAGCATCAAAAGTCCCTTTGGTATGGATGTACTCTTCATATCTATAGAGTAAACAGAAGAGAGATGGAAAATAAAGTTAGCTATGTGATTTATTGATTTTAACAACAATACACTCTGCTCCCACCCATACACGTTACTGTACCTACCTTTCTTTGTGGGTTTTGTAGTGACGGATGAAGTTGGATGTTGTGGTTGACGTGTCTCTTATTTTTGAGCTGCAGACCTTGCACATCGCCGTTCTCTTCTTTTCGCCAACATCTAAAACATAATCCTTAAATCCAAATTTAATTATTTTTGGAATCGCTCCCTCCATTATAGCTGTCTTGTGCGTTGGTCTCTCAGGGGCGGATCCAGAGTATACTGTGTCGGGAGGGGCACTGCCAGAAAATAAGGTGTTGCTTACTTACAAAACTATTTATTGGCACCAGTGACACCAATCCAATACAGTGACTAGTGCTAAAGAAAATGCACTGTTACTGTATAAATGACACTGGCAGGGGAGGGGTTAACACTAGGGGTGATCAAGGGGTTAGGTATGCTCCTAGGGAGTGCTTTCTAACTGTGGCAGGGATGGATGTGTTAGAAGAAAAGAGAGATCTGCGTTTCAGCTTAGACACAAGATCTCTCTCTTCCTCTGTGGCAGAACAGCCACACGTGACACCCAAAATGTACTGGGCTGGCACAGGCAAGTTTTTACTGGCATTTCCAAAAATTAAAAAAAAAAAATACAGTTGTAAGTGTAAATTTTAGTATTTAGGCAACAAACAAGTAACATGTTCAATTATTAATGAACTCACCATTCAGTTGCTAGGGGTTGCTATACATTACTGCCCACCATTTGGTTGTCTAGGGTTTGCTATACATTACCGTTCTTATAGTACACTCTCAGCACCAGCCTCTGCCAGCTACTCTCTCACCGAGCCCTGCCTGGCATGCAGATCACGCCTGCAGTCAGACGGGCAAATACTTCAGTCTCCTGTGCCAGTTTTGCCCCGGCTGTCTGTGACTCTCTGGAGGGGGGCACACCGGACCCTGCCACTGTCATTGTTCCCCCAGCTGCTGCTGATCAGTAATGGCAAAGCAGCTGGGCAGACAAAGGGGTGGCACAGGCCTGCAAAAAAAAGACTGGTGGGAATGGAAGCACAATGGGCCGTTCTGAGAAGCTGCCATTTAAATAGGGCAAGGGTGGCCAGTTTACCACTGCTGTTTTAAGAATGGGCCAGGGGTCCTCGTGATCAGTTTAAAACCAGCTATGGGGTGTGTGCAATTAATCAGTTGGGAGGTGTGCAATGGATCCGTGTATAACCAAGTATGGGGGTGTGCAATGGACCAATTTTTTATAATCCGCTATGGGGGTGTGCAATTGATCAATTTATAATCCGCTATGGGGGTGTGCAATTGATCAGTTTGACCTGGGAGGTGTGCAATTGACTAGTTTATAACAAGCTATGGGGCTGTGCAATGCCAGTTAATAATAACCAGTGGATCCATTGCACACCTCCCAAGTCAAACTGTCTGATTAATTGCACACACCCCATAGCTGGTTTTAAACTGATCAATTGCATACCTCCCAAGTCAAAATTAATATTTGCACAACCCTATATCTGGTTATAAATGAATTGCACACCCCCATAGCTTATTATTATTATAAGCAAATTAATTGCATGCCCCCACAGCTTGTTATAAACTGGTTAATAATTGCGCACCTCCATATAAACTTAAACTGATCTATCGGACAGCTTCCAACTCATTAATTGCACAACCCCATAGCTGGTTATAAGCAAATTGCACACCTACAGCAACTGGTCATAAATATAGTATTACTAAACATTAGGACCTCACATAGGATCAATGTAAATCAATGAATGAACTGACAATCATAGGAAATAGTCATATTGGAGACAATAGGGGCAATTATTCACAATGGCCCCTATTGTCTCCAATATGTGTATTTCTTTCCTACGATTGTCAGTTCATTAGTGCCAATGTTTTTTTTTTTATATGAGTCAGACCCCTTGGACTTAATGCTGTAAAAAAATAAAATGAATAATTTGCACAACACCGACCGTATACTGTCAGCGCCGGTGTACCTGGTCGGCGGCGTCCCATCAGCGTCCCGGCGGCCATTCCACGTGTCCACTTTCCAGACCCCAGTATTGCAAAATCGCGCCTCTTCATCGTCTGTGATAGGCTGTGATAGGCGGAACACTCAATTTATTTCCCAGCATTCAGTGTTCCGCCTATCACGGCTATCCGCTCATCCTCATAACACAGACGAGGATGAGAGGATGTCCGTGATAGGCGGAACACTGCCTGCTGTGAAATTGAGTGTTCCGCCTATCACAGACAAGGAGGCGCGGTTCCGCCTATCACAGACAAGGAGGCGCGGCTTTTACACTGCAATGGTTAGTGGTAGTAATGACTTGCCAAGTCATAGGGCCCAAGTCAAAGTCAAGTCACAAGTCATTAGTGTCAAGTCAAAGTCAAGTCGAGTCATTTGTTTAATTTTGTCAAGCAAGTCGCAAGTCCTCAAATAGCCGACTCGAGTCTGACTCGAGTCAAGTCATGCGACTCGAGTCCCCCACCTCTGCCTTGTCCCTCTTTTCAGATTCAATATGTAGAGCATGCAGGAAGTGCAAACCAAACACAGCAACTGCCCGCATCTCTCCCTTACTGAAGCCAAAACTTTTGAGACTAAAATCTGAGGAAAGATCACAGACTCCATCCCCCCAAGCTCTGTTCAAAGGAGAAGCATATGCAGCCAGCTCCTTTGCAACAGACATCCACTGACTATTTCTGGCCCAGATAGGAAGGGTGCACACCTTCAAGTCCTCCTGGACACCAGAAATCTTTGCAGCCTTACTCCTCCTAAACAGTGTACGCAGCATTTTTCCCCCAGCACAAGCAACAAAACACACCATATAAAACAGGTCTGCTTCAGTTGAAATTTTAGCACAAATCCCGGACGAGCCCCCAATTGTAATGCTTTGCATCTATCTATTAAGTTCTTGTGGTAAAACCAAGGAAGCTTAGACTTCTGAAGTGTATCAATGCTTTACTAAACAGGGAAAAATCTGCACATACAAACTGTAGGATGAACAATACAATACAGCACAACTTATAGCTTCACATATAGGCATTTATAATATGTACACATTAAGTAAACTAAACAGTTACTCAACATAGGGGTTAAGATGTCCTTCATAGTTCCTTGTTCAAAATCCAACTCACAAAAGCGTCTCCAACATTATCCAGCTCCTGGAAAACCATCTTGTCCTTTGTCCTTCCAAAACACAACTGTTCCTCTGTCCCAAAACAAATGTCTCCTTCAAACCCTCTCCATGCCCCTCCCACCCACTTCCTGCAAACACCAACTTCCTCTGCAAAACCTAGCTAGCTGGTTTATTTACATATCAATGGAGGGGGGGAAAGGCCTTTGTAGACATATGCTGTTACTAAATCTAAACTCTATATTATTGCAATAAAGTCACTATACAAATGCCCATAGCAACACATACCACCTCTTGACTTTATAGGATAATATAGGAAACTTCTTAAAGCCTTTTGTCCAGGAAAGGGCAAAATAAACCCCCCGTATAAATGGGAGGAACAAATTCCCTTTCGACCCCCATCTTGTGGGCGGTCAGATGATTGGTTTGTCCCTGGAAGGCTGCAACATTACTTTTGAGCAGGGTTAACAATGTCTTTTGGCAGTTTGTAAAGAAAGTCCCAGATGAAAAGTCTCTTTACTTCTTGGTCATAAGGAAATGCTCAGATAAAAGTCCACTCCAATTCAGCCACCTTTCCTCAGGCTCTCTTCTGGTCTGTCTCCTCCCATCCAGTATGGTCATCTGCTCTGCCTGCTCCACCTCTCGAGGCTCAATACCTGAAAAGAGTAAGAGACAAAGCAGATTATATGTTCCTTCCAACTGTGCCAAAAAACATAGCTCACTGCTCACATTTCTCTATCTGCCCATTTCTAGCTGCAAAACTATTGTAGGGTGCCCACTGTTGCCTTGAAACACTTTCACGGAAAGGCATTGACTTCTAACGAATAAACTTGCATGTCTCTCCGTGCTGTCCTGGGAAGCACACAGGCCTGCTGTTGTTCAGTCTTCACAGGATGGCACATTTTTGCAAAATGCCCCATTTTATGGCAACAGAAACACTTAATGTGACTGAATCTACTATTCCCAACCATTTGCTTCCACTTCTTAAACAATGCTGGTGTAGGAATCCCATCTATTTCCTCTCTAGGGGCCCCCACCTTAAGTAAATCAATCCACATGTGTCTCCTGGAGATCATAGGCCTTGCCTTCCTTGTATCTGACTCAACTCGGTCATTTGAGCTGATCAAATCCTCTGCTTCCCGGTTATGAGAAGTAACAGTGGCACATGTTCTACTTCTGCTTACAGGCTTTGGGCCTTTGTCCTTTGTTAGGGCATCATTATACTTGGTCATGAGGGCTGCACACCGCTCATTCAAACCTTCAGCTCGGCCTACAGGGGTTTGAACACACTTTGAAGCCACTGCAGGTTTAACTTTGATTACCCTCCTTCCAAAATCTTTTTTTTTTTTTTTATATATCTTTATTTATCAAAATTTTCTACATATTTATTTATCATACATTTACATTTATACAAGGAGTACTTGTCTCTTTCTTATACATTTATGTGTCGTATCTCATACATATAATCATCTGACTTTATTTATATTTCCATAAATTTACTAACCCCTTACTTCTATACAGTGGTGTGAAAAAGTGTTTGCCCCTTCCTCATTTCCTGTTCCTTTGCATGTTTGTCACACTTAAGTGTTTCGGAACATCAAACCAATTTAAACAATAGTCAAGGACAACACAAGTAAACACAAAATGCAATTTGTAAATGAAGGTGTTTATTATTAAAGGTGAAAAAAAATCCAAACCATCATGGCCCTGTGTGAAAAAGTGATTGCCCCCCTTGTTAAAACATACTATAACTGTGGTTGTCCACACCTGAGTTCAATTTCTCTAGCCACACCCAGGCCTGATTATTGCCACACCTGTTCACAATCAAGGCATCACTTAAATAGGAGCTGCTTGATACAGTAAGGTCCACCAGAAGATCCTTAAAAGCTACACATCATGCCGAGACCCAAAGAAATTCAGGAACAATTGAGAAAGAAAGTAATTGAGATCTATCAGTCTGGAAAGGGTTATAAAGCCATTTCCAAAGCTTTGGGAATCCAGCAAACCACAGTGAGAGCCATTATCCACAAATGGCGAAGACATGGAACAGTGGTGAACCTTCCCAGGAGTGGCCGGCCGCCCAAAATTACCCCAAGAGCGCAGCGACGACTCATCCAAGAGGTCACAAAAGACCCCACAACAACGTCCAAGGAACTGCAGGCCTCACTTGCCTCAGTTAAGGTCAGCGTTCATGCCTCCACCATCAGGAAAAGACTGGGCAAAAATGGCCTGCATGGCAGAGTTCCAAGGAGAAAACCACTGCTGAGCAAAAAGAACATCAAAGCTCGTCTCAATTTCTCCACAACACATCTTGATGATCCCCAAGACTTTTGGGACAACATTCTGTGGACCGATGAGACAAAAGTGGAACTCTTTGGAAGGTGTGTGTCCAAGTATATCTGGCGTAGAAGGAACACTGCATTTCAGAAAAAGAACATTATACCAACAGTAAAATATGGTGGTGGTAGTGTGATGGTCTGGGGCTGTTTTGCTGCTTCAGGACCTGGAAGACTTGCCGTGATAAAAGGAACTATGAATTCTGCTGTCTACCAAGAGATCCTGAAGGAGAATGTCCGACCATCTGTTCGTGTACTCAAGCTGAAACGAACTTGGGTTCTGCAGCAGGACAATGATCCTAAACACACCAGCAAGTCCACCACCGAATGGCTGAAGAAAAACAAAATGAAGACTTTGGAGTGGCCTAGCCAAAGTCCTGACCTGAATCCTATTGAGATGTTGTGGTATGACCTTAAAAAGGCCGTTCATGCTCGAAAACCCTCTAATGTAACTGAATTAGGACAATTCTGCAAAGATGAGTGGGCCAAAATTCCTCCAGGACGCTGTAAATGCCTCATTGCACGTTATCGCAAACGCTTGGTTGCAGTTTTTGCTGCTAAGGGTGGCCCAACCAGTTATTAGGTTTAGGGGCAATCACTTTTTCACACAGGGCCATGATGGTTTGGATTTTTTTTCACCTTCATTCGTTCACCACTGCCAACTCATACCAAAAAAAAAACTCAACCAAAAAAAAAAAAAAAAAAAAAAAAGAAAAAAAAAAAAAAGAAAAAAAAAGTGTACCCTATTTCTCTCCTATTAGATTCTTCCATCCTGGGTGCAATATTTTAAATCCTAGCCAAGTGTGCCAGGCATTATTTGCTCCCTCTCTATTTGCATTTTCCTTTTCCGTTCTTGTCTCTGTTCTACATATTTCGTCCATCTCCATCTCCCACTCATCTATATTAGGACCCCTACTATTTTTCCATTTCCTGGCTATATTGGTTCGTGCTGCCGTTAAGAAATATTTCAAGGTTCCTTTCTTTACCTTATTTATGGATCCCATATTCATTGACATTATTGACATCAGGATATCCGGTTGTATTTCTGTTCCTGTCATCAGGGCATATGCCTTATATATCTGTTGCCAAAAACTATATACTTTAGGACAATGAAACCATATGTGTGACATTGTTCCGACCGCTTGAAGGCATCTCCAACATGTGTTTCCGTTTTCGGGATTAATTTTGTTCATATCTGTTGGACATCGGTACCACCTCGTCAATAATTTATAGTTCCTTTCATGATCTCTACTAGATTTAGATAATTTGTGGATAATTTTGAAAGCTTCTTTCCATTTTTCTTTAGGAATATCTATTTCTAATTCTTCTTCCCACCTTTTTACGTAATTCATTTCTTTTACCGTATTATTTTTCATTAGATATTTATATACCATGGACAAATTATGGATCGGTTTCTGTTCTTGTATTAATATCTCCTCCAGGGCTAGTAACGGTCTGTTTATTGCGTCTTCTTTTGCTATAACGGAGATATATTTGTATAATTGCCAGTACTGGATCCAGTTGTTTTTATATTCTATACCCATAAATTCAAATGATATTAACCTATCCTGTTCTATAATGTCTTTTATTCTAGTATCTTGTTTTTTATTCCATTTTAGGAAGGTTTCTACTTTCATTGCTTGTGGAAATTCAGGGTTATCGAATATAGGAGTCATTGGCCCTATAAGAGTTGATCCTTTTCCTTGTTTTACTAGACCGTCCCATACTTTCAGTACCCGGCTCACAAAGTATGGCATATCTTTATCTGGTGGACGTTTCTCCTTTCTAATCCATGGCAAAGACCTTAGACTAATATTTGATATCCCTTTTTCCAGTCCGACCCATTCTTTAGAATCTTCATTTTGAAACCAGTCTATCATTCGGGTTATAAGGGCCGCTTTTAAATATGTCGAAATATCTGGCAGTGCCAGTCCCCCTTCCTCCTTGGCCCGGGTCAATATTATTCTACTTATTCTAGCAGGTTTCCCGGCCCAGACAAAACTTCCTATGATTTTACGAATTTGCTTTAACATTTTCTTTATAGGAAAAAGGGGTATGGCCTGAAATATGTATAAAATCTTGGGTAGAATATCCATTTTTATTATATTTATCCTCCCAATCCAGGAATGATTTCCTTTTGCATATTGTTGTAGTAGCTTGTTTATTTTATTTGTGATTGGGAGGTAATTAAGTTCATACAATTGTTCTAAGTCTTTCGGGATATAGATTCCTAGGTATTTTACGGCTAAAGGTTGCCATTTGAAAGGGAAGTTGGTCTTAATTGTTTCTATTTTATTTTCGGGGAGTATGATGTCCATTATTTCAGATTTATTATAATTTACTTTAAAATTACTAACTTTGGCAAAGTTATCAAATTCCTGTATTAGGTTAGGAAGTGTTATTACCGGGTTTGTTATGTATACCAGTAGATCGTCTGCGTAGACAGACAGTTTGTACTCTGTCTCCCCTACTCTTAGCCCCTGTATATCACTATTCTTCCGGATGGCTATTGCTAGATGTTCCATAATCAACACATATAGTAGGGGAGCCAGAGGACAACCCTGTCTAGTTCCGTTAGTTATCACTATAGGCTCAGAAATCTCTCCTGCTGCTCTAATTCTAGCGATAGGTTTTTGGTATATTACCATTATTTTTTCCAATAACTTCGGTCCTATTCCCCATTGTTTCAGTGTCTCTTCGAGAAAACACCATCCCACCCTGTCAAACGCCTTTTCGGCGTCTACCGTCAGAAGACAGGATGGGATGGTGTTTTTCTGGGCATAGTCTATGAGTGTTACTGTCTTTGACGTGTTATCTCGTGCTTCTCTCCCCTTTACAAAGCCCGCTTGGTCCAGATGTATATATCTTGGAAGTATAGGGGTTAGTCTGTTGGCTATGACTTTTGAGTATATCCTGAGATCAATGTTTGTCAATGAAATGGGTCGATAGCTGCCACAGTTGGTAAGATCTTTTTCGGGTTTGGGTATTAAGGAGATGTAGGCTTGCATCACCTGTGGAACGAAAGGCTGTTTAATTGTTACTTCGTTGAATAAGTGCTTCAAGATTGGAACCAACAAATCTTTAAACATTTTATAGAACCTCGGGGTGAAGCCATCTGGGCCTGGGCTCTTCCCTATTACTAGAGAGTCTACCACTTTTTTAATTTCATCTTCTGTTATTTCCTCTTCGAGTTGTTCTTTCTCAGAGTCTGTTAATCTTTGTATCGGGGTATTTTTTATATATTCCTGCACCTGCTGTTGATAAGCTTCTGGATTCCTTTCTGCCATAGGATTGGGGATGTTATATAGCTTAGTATAGAAATTACGAAACATATCAACAATATCTTTTGGTTTATAGACATATTTGCCTGTTTCATCTCTAATTTTTACAATTGAAGTTAAGTTTGTTTGTTGATTTATCTTACTCGCTAATAATTTCCCCGGCTTGTTTCCTTGGACATAATTCAGAGATCATATTTTATCTCGATTTAATAGGGTTTCCTCATCTAATAATGTTTTCAATTCATTTGTTTTGGTGGCTAATTCTTTTAATAGTTCCTGCCCCATCTTTTGTTTATGTTCTTTACTTATTCTTTCTATTTCTCTTGATAATTGGGTTATTTTATTGCCTTTCATTTTTTTTAGTCTAGACCCATGCTTAATAAATAGACCTCTTATAATGCATTTTAATGTTTCCCATTGGTTAGGTGGGGAGGTATTATCTCCTGCGTGGTCTACTAAAAAGTTCGTTATTGCTTCTCTGATCTCTATTAAGCAGATATCGTCAAACAGTAGGTTGTCATTGAGTCTCCAAGAGTTCCTGGTCCTTTTTCCCTTGTCTATAGTCAAAGTGATAAAGATAGGTGCATGGTCTGACCATATCGCATTGCCGATCTCTGGAGAGGAGAGCTCCGGCAGCCCTTGTTGATTTATCAGGAGATAGTCTAGTCGGTGATAGGTTCCATGGACCTTTGATAGGAATGTATAGTCCCTATCTTCCGGATAGGCCATTCTCCATGTATCTACTAGATGGTATCTATTCAACATTTCTGAAAACTTTTTCCTTGCCATACTTTTTTCTTTTTTCGGAGGAGCTGAAGTGTCCAACTCAGGGTTAAAGATAAAATTAAAATCTCCGCCAATTACTATGATCCCTTCTGCTTTACTCATTAAATCTGTGAGGAGTTGTGTCCCAAATTCAATTTGGTCATAGTTAGGTAAATATATATTAATGAAGGTATATTTTTTGCCATAGATATTAACCTTCAGCAAGAGCCCTCTTCCGTCTTTATTTCTATGACTTTCTAAGACTTGATGTGGGACAGATTTATGTATTGCGATAGCAACTCCTCGAGATTTTGAGTATGCAAAAGAGTCATGGTACCAGGTTGGATAATGGCTATTCCGTATAGTAGGTATATGATCCGAACGAAAGTGTGTCTCTTGGAGCATAAGTATACCAATATTTTGTCTATGGCATGACTGCAGAACCTGGAGTCTCTTAGATGGTACGTTTAATCCTCTGATATTGTATGAGCATATTTTTATCATATTGGAAATTTCACCCGGATGGTGAAAGAAAAAGAAGAAAAAAAAAAAAAAAAAAAAATATTGATCAGGTTTCACTCTCATTCCATTCATTCACTCTACTTGCATTTATAACTTTAATCTACGACTATTCTAAGTCAACCCTTAATGTATAAGGTCCCTATTTGGGGTATATGAACCCTTCCCCCAGCAGATCGGTGTTCTCCCCAGTCAATTTATATTTTATATTTTATATTTTTTTTTTTTTTGTATATTATTTATGTTAGAGCCAGAGAAAAAAGCACGTAACTTTTATGGTCGCAGACACAGGAGGAAGGCTGGGGGTTGAGTCGGGGGGGGGGAAGGTGGGGAGAGAGGAAAAAAAAAGGAAAGGAACTTGTCGGGGGGGAGGGGACCTAGAAAACTTTAGAGTATGTCATATTTTTACCTGTCTATTACATATCTATAGACGTGCTTATTATTATAAATATACACATCCCTACCCCAGTGGTTTATTTCCTGTCCGGGGTAAATCGGAAAAAAAAAAAAAAAAAAAAAAAAAAAAAAAAAAAATTGTGCCTTAGTGGTCACTTGTTTATTTAGTGCTTATTATATATTTACCCTTATTGGGCCGTGAAGAAGGTGTCATACAAAAAAAAAATAAAAAATAAAAAAAAAAATAAAAAAAGGGTGTTTAGTTCAGTGTTTATTGGTGCCATTATTATTATTGTCCAGATTGGACAGTGAAAAAGCTATCAAAAAAAAAAAAAAACAATTAAAAAAAAAAAAAAAAAAAAAAAAAAAAAAAAAAGAAAAAATGTTTAATTCAGTGTTTTGGTGCCCTTGTTATTGTTGTCCATTTTGGACAGTGAAAAAACTATCACAGAGGAAACCCCCGAGGAAAGGAAATAAAGTACATTGGGGTATGTTGTCTTATTTCTAGATTGCTTGATCTGGGTGGATGTCTTTTGTTTGTTGTATCTACATTCATCTTATATATGTCCACATAAATACATTTCATATTTGTCCATATTCCTGTTAGTTTAGACCTGATAGTCTTACATTCATTACTCCCCTCCTTTGATTTTAATATTCATACCTTTAGTGTCTTCTTATTTGTTTATCTGTCCATTTAGGACCAAAAAAAAAAAAAAAAAAAAAAAAAAAAAAAAAAAAAACCCACAAAAGTAAAACTTTTAGTGTACATATATTATTTAGTGCTTATTTTATTGTCCCTGTTGAACAGGGCAAAAAAAAAAAAAAATGAATAAAAAAAAAAAAAAATAGTGTTAATTGTGCTATTAATTATTATTAATGAACTGTGAAAAATATCGTGCCAGTAAAAAATGGAATTGGAAAAAAAAAAAAGAAAAAAAAAAAAACAGAAAAAATTAAGTGTTAATTGTGCTATTAATTATTATTAATGAACTGTGAAAAATATCGTGCCAGTAAAAAAATGGAGTTGGGACAAAAAAAAAAAAAAAAAAAAAAAAAAACTATTAGACAAAAAAAAAAAAAAAGAAAAAAAAGAAAGTTTTAAATCTTCTCTACCCCCTTCCCATCCACCCCCCCTCTTCCCATCGTGTCTAATTTCTTCCTCTCTTGAGTCCTTCCGCGATGTCCGAGTATGTTTGGGGCCAGGCCGGTATGTCTATTAGGGGTAAGTCAAGATTTCTCAGGAAGTCTGGAAGATCTCTTAGGCCCCGGAAAATGTTCTTCTCACCGTTTTGGTGTACTATTAATTGAAATGGAGTACCCCATTTATATAGAATGTTCCTTTCTTTTAATATGTCTAAGAGTGGTTTTAGGGCTTTCCTCTTAATCAAGGTGTGTTTGGATAAATCCTGTAGGAAAATGAGTGTGGCTCCTTCGTATTCGAAGTTTCTTTGTCTCCTGGCTTCTCCCATGATATTCTCCTTTACCCGGAAAAAGTGTATTCTGGAGATTACGTCTCTAGGTTTTGTTATGTCTTTGTCCTTTGGGCCCAGTGCTCTATGTGCTCGATCAATTTCGATACCGGTAGTGCTTGGTTGCTTTAATAAAATGTTAAATATTTCCTGTAGGGTATCTTTCAGTTTGTCTGGTGTGATTGACTCTGGAAGCCCTCTGACTCTGATATTATTGCGTCTGGTTCTATTTTCCATGTCATCGTTTGAGTTAAACATTTGTACTAAAAATCTGTCAGTCTCCCGATTTTTTTCCTCTAGATCATAGATTTTTTGGTTCATATCTTCCATTTTCGTGTTTATGTTTTCAACCCTTTTTTGTGTCTCCATGACTGCCACTTTTATTGTTTGTATCTCACTCTTATAGGAAGTTTCTAATCTATTCACATATCTGTCCATGTCCTCTCTTGTAGGTATTGATTTTATATAAGACTGTACATCCCAATTCTGTCTGTCCATATGTTCTTCTGTATGTGTTATATTGTGTCGTTCACCGTTCTCCATTGTAGTATCTATTCCTCCTTCTGAGTCTCTACAGGGGGTCTTAGAGACTATTTCAAGTATCTCAGAGCTTTCAGCTGCTGCTAATATATTAGAGTTATTTGGATTTTTAAAAAATCCTATTATGTCTGTTTTGGGGTTTGGGCTTGATTTTGCTGCCCCTGACGGTATTTTGGCTGACCCTCCTGCAGACCCTCTTTTAATTTTCTGTGCGTGTGTACTTTTGGGGGGCATTCCCCAGGAAAGAGAGAGGATAATTTTAAAAGTTATATTTTTCCTCTTTATTATTTTCTTAGCTCCCTCTATCCGGTAAGCCCTGCAAGACTGTGGGCCTCTAATGGGAGGCTAGGAGGTTGTTAAGTATAGAATATAAAACTTATTTAAACTGCGTTTGTCCTTTATGTATGCAGGTTCCAGAAAAATCTGTCCTCTACCTGTATATGTTTAGTATAGAGGATATAATACTTGGTGTGAGGTTTATATAGCGGACTTATTGTATGATCTAGAGAAATGTTATTATATTTTGCCGATATAATCTCAGGTGCGGTATTACCTGTGGAGTATCAGAGATGCATAAAACATTTACTCAGGCAAAAAGCCTGAAAAAAGGGAGAGGAGAAAAAAAGCAAAAAAAAAAAAGAAAAAAACCCCTTTTTGATTCTGGCCAAATTTATCCTGAGGATGAGACCTGTCAGACCTTCCAGCATTTAACCTCTTGAGTTATATAGTAACAGTCTCTAGGGGTATATCAGTCCATATCCTTAATTTTTATATATATACAGGTGGCTTCAAGGAATGTCTATGACAATACCGGTCTATATATCAAGTACAAGAATATAAGAAGGATCTTACCTCCTCTCTTTCGTTTGAGTTCGCTTTTTCTTCCCTTTTTTATTTTGTATTATAATGGGGATTTTTGGTGTCTTTAACTGCCCTTGAAGTGTGTAAAAGAGGAGATGTACTATATTTGCGGCTTCAGTGGTCGCTGAGGTGCTCCAGCAGTGTTCGGCAGTATTCGGCAAGCTCCGGCTCTTCTCGGTTACGTCGTCGTGGCAACGTCTCTTCCTCGGGGCTCCGCCGACTCAGAGTATCGGATCTCGGTATCTTCAGAAGGAGCAGCGGGGCAGTATGACGGTCTCCACCGGTCCGGTGCGGTGCGGTATAATTACCGATAAGGTGAGTCCTGCTAGCCTCCGTTGGTAGATCTTGATTTAGCAGTGGGTATAGTATACCTGGGGACAGGCACTTAAGGCATCGGCTTCTCTTCTCTGCAGTTTTTGGGCTGAGTTTTTGCAGTTATTGGGCTGAGACCATCCGACCGCTGGGCTGTATATGGCAGGTGATGTGAAAGATTGTACGAGATGGTGGCTCTGTATTTTTTTTCTCAGTTGTTCCTCGATCCCAGCAGGCACCGTCCCCCCTCTCCAACGGTCACCGTGCTCAGCAGTAGGAGTCCGCAGTCGAATCCACCAGTATTCCCGGCTCACCTCAAAAACAATAGGTCTATGTTTTCATGCTGGGGCTCTCCATGCAGGAACTCTCCGACTCTCCGACTGTCTACAAAGGTTGTATCTCATCAGTGCTCATTGGGGATCTCCCGCTCTACCTGGCTATTCCCATCACCTTGTGAGTAGCTGCAGCTGATTGACTGGGGAGGGGAAGAGCCGTGCTCAACCCACGTCTGCTCTGGTTAGCGTCATCCCCCTTCATAGTTCCTTGTTCAAAATCCAACTCACAAAAGCGTCTCCAACGTTATCCAGCTCCTGGAAAACCATCTTGTCCTTTGTCCTTCCAAAACACAACTGTTCCTCTGTCCCAAAACACATGTCTCCTTCAAACCCTCTCCATGCCCCTCCCACCCACTTCCTGCAAACACCAACTTCCCCTGCAAAACCTAGCTAGCTGGTTTATTTACATATCAATGGAGGGGGGAAAGGCCTTTGTAGACATATGCTGTTACTAAATCTAAACTCTATATTATTGCAATAAAGTCACTATACAAATGCACATAGCAACACAACGGGGCATAAGATTTTCAATTTCCTTGATGGTATTAATGGGCTTGTGTCTCTTTATGAGACACTCCGTTTCATTTCCTTGGCTCCCAGTCACTCAAAGAAACACAGGTGGGTATCCATAGTGTAGTAGGTATAACAATCTAGAATTTATTAACAGAAATGCACTTCCGTTAAAAATCATATATGGAAGAAACCCTCATGATGGGAATTTAATAGCATCACCCGGGTCCTCCCACGTGTAACATCACTGCCCTCATGACTTCCTCAGTGACTGGTTGAGGTGTACAGGCACATATGGTGATTGATGGACATTTATTTGCACAAATTTTCCAGTGTGACATCTGTTTGCACAAATTTTCCAGCGTGATGGACAATATTTACTACTTGTAAAAACGTTATTTCGGTGTTGTAAATATTTCATTGTATTTTTGGGGGGGGGGGTTAATGACTACATTGCACTTATAAAGATTTGTATTGAAGGGAATGGTTAAAAAAAAAAAAAACATCAGTATTTGCAGTTGAGTCTAAATTTGCATCCCAAAGAGCAGTTGCAAGTACTGAGGGCACAAAGTTGTATGTAAAAACACTTTTAGCGGAGACCTGACAGGCCCTCTTTACAATTACCATTTCCATTTACGATGACTCCTCTCCTCCGCATCAGGCCATGTGTTCACTTTTCTTTCTTTCATCACTTAGTGAGCCGTCTAGAATCCTCTGTTATGAATTGCAAATTCCTTTCTATTAAGCTTGCCCAGGCAACCGGCTGTAACCTGCAAGTCACATGAAGTTAAGAGATATGGATTTCTCAGAAACAAGTTTGTCCATTTTAAATTGGATTACTGTATCAACTGAGTGGGAACTTAGCGAACGGATTCAATTAATTTCTCTGCAGTCAGATTTTATTAAACCATATAAGTAAATGTTTGTCATAATATTTAGAAACCTACCCGCCACTTACAGCATTAAGAAATGATACATAATGTATCGTTTTAAAGGGAGATAGCAATTCCCCCCCATCTAATCTTCCAGGACAGAATCTTGAAGGCGCACCTTTTATTTCCCCTTTAATTAGCGGTGAGAGCATTGATTTAATTTCTGCCCTATGCATCCACTTCATTTGTTTCCATCAAAGTTTCAAGCTGCATCATGGACGCTGTAGACGGCAGTAAGATTAATCACTCTTTTTTTTCTTCCACAGTGGAAAGATGCGTCTCAACATGTCAAATGGAAAGTGATTTTGATAAATTTCCACTTTATTTTAACATAGTGTTAGGGCCAAAGCGCCATGACGGTGGAATAAAATACAACAGTATTCTAATGAACGATTAACAATATTACACACTATGCAACATGAAAAGTTTATCAAGCAAAAGATATCTATAGCACCATATTTATTGTATGAGGAAAAGAAGAAATGGGGAAGGGAAGAAGAAAAGGAAAAAAAAAAGGAAGGGAAGGGTAGGCAAGGGGAAAGGGAAAGGAAAGGAAGGGGAAGAAAACAGAAAGGAAAGGAATGGAGATGGGAAGGAAGGGAGAGGGAAAGGAAGGGAGGGGAGGAAAATGATTATTACTATTATTATTATTATACATGATTTATATAACGCCAACAGTTTACACAGTGCTTTACAATGTAGAGGGGGGACAGCACAATTACAGTACAGTTCAATACAGAAGGTACAGGAGGGCCCTGCTTGTAGAGCTTACTTTCTAAAGGGAGGGGGTGGTGGTACAAAAGGTAATAGATGCAGGGAATGATTTGATGGGGAAAAGAAAAACATTTGATGGGGAAAGGAAGGGAAAGGAAAGGACACGACAATAAGAAAAGAAAAGAAATAATTGGGGAAGGGAAGAAGAAAAGGAAAAAAGGAACGGAAATTAAAGGAAAGAGAGAAGAAGGAAAGGAGGAAAGGGAAAAAATAGAAAGAAAGGGAAAGGAATGGAGAGGAAAAGGGAGGAAGATTAGAGGAAGGGAAAGGAAAGGAATTATATCAACAGCACTATATTTGTTGAACAAAGAAAAGAAGAAATGGGGAAGGGAAGAAGAAAGGGGAAAAAGGAAGGGAAGGGAAGGCAAAGGGAAAGGGTAGGAAATGGCAAAGAAGAAATGGGGGAGGGAAGAAGAAAAGGAAAAAAAAAAAAGGAAAGGAAAGAGAAAGTAGGGCAAGGAAAGAAAGGGTAGAAACAGAAAGAAAGGGAAAGGAATGGAGAGGAAAAGGACGGGAGAAGATGAAAATTAAAAGGAAGGGAAAGTAAAGGACATGGATAAAGGAAAAGAAAGAAAGAAAGGGTGGGGAAGGAAAAGATGGAAAATAATGGAAGAGAACAGAAATTAAAGTAAAGGGAGGGGAAGGAGAGGAAAAGTAGGCAAGGGAAAACATTTTATTAGAAAATACAACCATATTCTAATGAATGGTTAACAATATTACAGTCTGCAACATGAAAAGATTATCAAGCAAAAGATATTAACAGCATTATCTTTTCTGTACAGGGGAAATAAGAAATGGCGAAGGAAAGGAAGTGAAAGGAAAGAGAAAGTAAGGGAAAGAAGAAGAAAAGGGAAAAAAAAGCAAAAGAAACGGAAAGGAAATGAAAGAAAATAAAAAAGAAGGGAGGGGAGGACAGGAAGCCAAGGGTAAGGAAAAGAAAAGGTAATAAAAAAAAAAATACAAAAGTATTCTAATGAAAGATTAAAGTGGTTGTAAAGCCTAAACATTTTTTACCTTAATGCATTCCTTGCAATAACGTATTTTTTTTTTAGGTGTCAGCATCCCTTCTCACCCCCCCCCCCTTTTTCTTACCTGAGTCCTCATTTGATCCAGCACCGTGCACGTCTGCAGTTCTTCTCTCCCCTCACTTCCGGGTCTTGCTGGCTTTGCTGGGGCGCCAGGAGCCATTGACAGTGCTGTCAATCAAAGCCGGTGACTAGGAAGCAGTGTTGGTCATCTTATTTTAAAAAAGTAATTAGTTAAGTTACAAATTACTTCTCCTAAAAAGTAATTGCGTTAGTAACTCAGTTACTACATTGGAAAAGTAATTAGTTACGCAGCAAAGTAACTGACTTTTTTTAAAGTATTTTTTAATATTCTATACGTGTAACTAAGGGGCGGGTCTAGTATTACTGTAACCAAGGGGCGCATTTATTATTATTGTTATATATCGTGTAACCAAGGGGCTGCTCTATATTACTCTAACCAAGGGGCAGATCTGTTATAGCGTGTAAGCAAGGGGCGGGTCTATTATTATTATATCGTGTAAGGGGCGGATAGCTACAGAAGAGGGCAAATGGTAAATTAATGGGCAGAGCTCGATATATAACAATAATAATAAATGCGCCCCTTGGTTACAGTAATACTAGACCCGCCCCTTAGTTACACGATAGACGCCTCTTGCAGAGTAGCACGAGCATCAGGAGCGTGCGGCATCGCCTCGTACAATTACATGTTAACTGCACCTGCGCGGTGTAGAGTTCACTCAGAGCTGTTTAGGTTGGGGAATTTTAGGAAGCTCCGTAGTCCTTCGTACTGCGCAAGCCCTGCGCCTGTGCAGTACAGGGGGTCCTTATCCGGCGGGGAACTTTTTCGGCAGGACACCGGAATTACACTACTGCCATCTAGTGGCGGTAGATGTAATTGGGGTAACTAAGCAAAAGTAATGGGAACTGAGTTACCATGAGGGGAAAAGTAATCAGTTAGATTACTCATTACCCTCTAAAGTAACTGCGTTAGGTAACTCAGTTTATTTTAACTCAGTTACTTACATCACTGCTAGGAAGTGGGACACATCAGCGGGGCTGGGGTCCGAGCATGCACGAGTGCCCCATGGGACACTGGACAGAGGGAAGGGTCCAGAACCACCGATGGGGGACCCGAAAATAGGAGGTTCGCGCGAGCAGGTAAGTATAGACATGTTTGTTATTATTACATTTTTTTTATTACCTTTACAATCACTTATCAATATTACAAACTCTGCAACATGAAACGTTTATCAAGCAAAAGATATTGACAGCACCATATTTGTTGTGCAGGGGAAATAAGAAAGGGTGAAGGAAAGGAGAAGAAGAAAGAAAGAAAAATTAAAGGAAAGGAGGAAGGAGGAAGGAAGGGAAGGAAGGAAGGAAGGGGAAAGAAAAATAAAGAAAGGGAAAGGAAATTAAAGGAAAGGATAACGAAGGGAAAGGAAAAACATGTAAGTGACAGGAAATGAAAGTAATAGAAAATATATAAAAATGAAAGGAGAGGAGGAAAAGAAAAAGAAAAGAAAAGAAATGAAAGGAAAGGAAAATAAAAGGAAAAGATTGGAAAGGAAAGGACATTGAAAAAAAAAGGCAAGAAAGGGTAAGGAGGGGAAAGCAAAAGATAGAATAAAATTGAAGGGAAAGAAATGAAAGTAATGCCCCGTACACACGATCAGAAATTCCGCCAGCAAAAGTCCGATGTTAGCCAGCAAAAGTCCGATGTTAGCCTTTGGTTGGAAATTCCGACCGTGTGTATGCTCCATCGGACTTTTGCTGAAATTCTGATCGTCTGTACCAATGCCAACGCGCAAAATTCCTACGCATGCTCGGAAACAATTTGACGCATGCTCTGAAGCATTGAACTTAATTTCCTCGGCTCGTCGTAGTGTTGTACGTCACTGCGTTCTTGGTGGTGGAAAGTTCAGAGAACTTTTGTGTGACCGTGTGTATGCAAGCCAAGCTTGAGAATTCCGTCAGAAAAAACATCCAAGTTTTTTCAGACGGAAAATACGCTCGTGTGTACGGGGCATAAGAGATGTGAAAGAGAGAAGAGGAAAGGAAGGCAAGGGAAGAGAAGGGGAAACAAAGCACAACAGAATTCTAATGAAGGATTAACAATATTACACACTCTTCACCATGAAAAGTTTAAGCAAGAGATTTTAACAGCATAATATTTGTTGTACAGGGGAAAGAAGGAAGAGGGAAGCAAAGGAAAGAGAAGAGAGGAGAGTAGAGGTGAGGAGGGGAGGAGAGGAGAAACGAGAGAGAAGAGGAGTGAAGAGAAGAAGAGAAGAGAGGAGAGAATAGTAGAGAGAGGAAAAAGAGGAGAGAGGAGAGAGGGAAGAGGAAAAAGAAGCTAGGAGAGAGGAGAGGAAATAATTTAATAGTTTTCTATAATCCACATAATGCCCTAAGATAGGCAGTAGCAAATGAAATCAGTAAGTTAAATGAGTTCACTGAAATGTAGTTGACGTTGGTTTAGAATGCCTTAAAATAAGAAAACACATCCCTTTTATCAGCAGTTTCTAAGCTCTGTATAGCACTTCCTCTGGTGTACGTGGGTTTTTAGTGATCTACAGTGTTTGTAGTGTAACACTTATCCTCTTATTAATGGCTTCTCGGGGAAGAAGCTTTCTCAGTGTTATTTGATTCAGATCTTTGTATGACAGGAGGTATCTTGAGGGCTGTTTATGAATAGAGAGAAGGAGAATGCGACTTGTCTCATCCTCTCAGCTCAGATTCATCATATATACCCTTTCTCCTGGGATTATACAGCATGTAACTGCTTTAGATTGAAATATAAAATTCACTCCTTTCTTGAGATCCCCGACCTGTTCAGTTTTGAGTTATATCCTATTTATCATGAAATGCTCTTTGTAAAAATAATCACTGCAAAAAAAAATTGAACAAGGCTGTATCATGCTGGCCATATACACCAATTTTCTACTAATTTCAACCATTTTCAATTAGATTTCAATCACAGAAAAGACCAGATTGATTAATGCAACTTACCAAATTGACAAACCAGTTGTTAACAGGTTCCCTGGATATATTTGGTCATTTTAATCATGAGAAACTAGTAGGAAGTTGTTGAAAATACTGCAGGCTGCTGGGGATGGTCTAAGTTAGGTCTTATCACCAGCATTTCTTGACCTGACATGTGTCATGGATCTCCTGCCTGATGCCGAGGGTCTAGCGGTGACCACCTACGCCCATAGTGCTGGGCTGAGTGATCTCCAGTCTGATGATATCTGATATGTCATTTAGCAGAGTTCGGGGCCTGGCGCTAGTAGTAATGAAGCACTAATTATCAGTTGCTCCCACTGACCACCAACGAAAGGGGGTACTTACCACTGCCCAGCAATAAAAGGGCCGCTTACTCATGACCAGCAAGAAATAAGGCACTTACCAACAGCAAGGTACCTACCAGTGATAAAAGTGGGCATTTACTGGGGGCCACCAAGAAACGAGTGCACCTTTAACTTACTACCAATTGGGGTGCACTAATCGCCAACGTGTAGGGCACTTCAATATCGACCACTAACAATAGAGAGCACAACCACTTAACTCTAATGTAAGGGAAACCTATCATTGCCCAGTAAAGAAAAAGAGCACTAACCACATACCACTAACATAATAGGCACTTCACCGCTGACCACTAAGAAAAGAGAGCATTGACCACCAATGTAAGGGGCACTTGCCACTGACCACTAATGAAAGAGAGCACTAACTGCTGATGACCAATGTAAGAGGCACTTCACCACTGACCACCAATTAAGGGGAGAATTAAAAATGAATAAAATCAGGCACTGCTTTGCCAATAACAAAAGCTGAGACTTACCATTAATACCAATTAAGGGGGGCATTTGCTGCTAACCACTTACATAAGGGAATTTCACCATGGACCACCAATGAAGGGAAGCACTTACCAATGACCACCAATGAAAGGGGGCACTTATAGCTAACCACAAATGAAAAAGAGCACTAACTACCATCATATGGGGCACTACACCAATGACCACTAATAAAAGCTAGCACTAACCACTAATGACCAATGCAAGGGGCACTTCACCACTAAGCACCTGTGAAGAGGGGTATTCACTACTGACCACCAATGTACAGGGCACATCAATACTGACCGATAAATAAAAAATTGCAGCTGCCAACGTAATGGGCACTTCACCACTGGCCACTAATGAAAGAGAGCACAAACTACTGAAGACCAATGTAAGAGGAACTTCACCACATGCCATCAATGATGGGGGGCATTTACTACTGAACGCCAATGTAATGGGCACTTCACCACTGACCACTAATGAAAGAGAGCATGAACTACTGAAGACCAATGTAAGGGGCACTTCACCACAGACCACCAATGAAGGGTGCATTTACTAGGGGTCGACTGATTATCGGAGCAGTCGATTGAGGACCGATATTAAAATTTTACAAATAATTGGTATCAGTCAGAAACTTACTGATATTACCAATATTGGTCAGAACTCCTTCCCCCTGTCCGCATGCGGTGCTCACTGCAGTCTCTGACAATCTCTGTCAGTGGTGCAGCAGGCAGTGATGGATGATGTCATTGTTGCTGTTCCACCCCTACAGCAGGGCCTGCGAAGGCTACTCTTGACAGAGCTCCAGCCGTGGGTGAGCAGAGAGATAGTTACATCATCTCTCACTGCCCGCATGTGGAAGTTTACCCGATTGGACGTGCTGGCGAGAGGCTGCCAAAGTAGCGTAAGTAGTGACAAGCTGCATTTGGGTGGCAGGTGACGGCGAAAAGCTGCATATGGGTAGCAGGTGACGGTGACAGGCTGCATATGGGTGGCAGGTGACGGTGACAAGCTGCATATGGGTGGCAGGTGACAGTGGCAAGCTGCATATGGGTGGCAGGTGACAGTGGCAAGCTGCATATGGGTGGCAGGTAATGGTGGCAAGTGACACGCTGTATCTGGGTGGCAAGTGACAGTGGCAGGTGACAGTGGCAAGTGTCATGCTGCATCTGGGTGGCAGGTGAAAGTGGCAAGTGACATGCTGCATTTGGTGGCAGGTGACGGTGATGTACAGAATATTGGCACCTGTTATCGGCTATTGGCCTAAAAGGTGGGCGAAAATCGGTTTCTGTATGGGTATCCGCCCTGAAAAAACTACATCGATCGAACCCTAGCATTTACTATTGACCACCAATGTGAGGGGCACTTCCCCAATGACCACTGATGAAAGAGTGCATTGGCTGCCAATGTAGGGGGCTCTTCACTACTGACCACTAACCACTGATGACTAATGTAAGAGGCACTTCACCGTTGACGCACTTACTACTGACTATCACCATAAGGGGCACTTCACGATTGACCACCAATGAAGGGGGGCACTTTCCATTGACTACCAATAAAGGGGATACTTACTGCTAACCACAAACGAAAAGGAGCACTAACCTGTAACCACCCAAAAAGCAGATGAAATGCAACCCCTGGCACTGAGACTTGCAGGTAAACCGAACTCAAACACATAAACAGCATTTGGAACAAATATATGTGTTTGAGCAGTAGTATTTAAATGTAAAAAAAAAGCATTCTAATTCCTATATTTTCTAAATGCATTCATGGAAAACCTATTATATATTCCCTTTGTTTATATAAAGAGATGGAAAAGAAAAGATAGAGAATATGGACCTTTTTGACCAGATTTTTTAAATGAAATCCGGGGACATATTTTTTTTACTAGTAATGGTGGCAATTAGCGACTCCCTGCCCGTCGCCGCCTGCCTCACAGCCTGTCAAGTCTTATGCCCCGTACACACGGTCGGATTTTCCGATGGAAAATGTCCTATCGGACAATGTTGTCGGAAATTCTGACCGTGTGTAGGCTCCATCGGACTTTTTCCGTCGGATTTTCCGACGGACAAAGTTTTATCTCCTGCTCTCAAATTTTCCGACAACAAAGTCCTATCGGACTTTTTCCGATCGTGTGTAGCGAATTCCGATGGACAAAGTGCCACGCATGCTCAGATCACATTACAAGACCACAGCTATTGGCTACTAGCCTCTACGTAGTCCCGTCGTAGGCAACAAACGTCACCACGTTCAGAATGATCGATTTTCCGACAACTTTGTCCGACCGTGTGTGCAACACCAGTGTCGGACAAAATCCGGATTTTCCGACCGTGTGTACGGGGCTTTACTCTCCGGGCCACGGCTACTACTGGGTGGGAAGCGGAGGAAGATCACTCCGCCAGGGAAGGCAAGGAGATGGGCAGGTGGCTTGCCGGGACTTGCGCCAAGGCAAAAGAACATGCGAGCAGGAGCAGAACAGGCATGCACCCGAAATTTTTTATTCTACACTCACTGTCTTTGAAATTGCCTCAGCCCCTGTTCAAATCCAATCAGGGGACAAAACCGGGGACTGATTCAGGGACAGTGTCCTCAATCCGGGGACTGTCCCCGGAAACCGGGGATGTCTGGTCACCCTATCTTAGTCTACAAAATAAATAGATAGAAAGAAAGCCAGATACAAAGTTTCCACCCCATTCAGTCCTGCTTTCCAATAAAAGAAACCAAAATAAAACTGGCAGAAATCTCAGCTTGCATACATCTGGAAATATATGGGAAAGATATGAAGGTGCTTCTGTACACTGCGGTCTATAGAATCGAATGCCTCTTTCTTCTGCACACCTGTAGTCTAAATGGGCAGGAGTTTGATTCTTTATATGTAACTGGTGTCATAAAAAATATTTTTTTAGGATATAGGTATAAAAATAAATGAACCTGGATCTGAAAATACAGAATAAAATCAGTTGTTGTGTGTTCTATCCATAGGGGGCAGTAGGTTTCCACGCTGTGCCGTTATCAAGGCTAAAAGCAGATGAGCCATAAACAGTACACAAGGTATTTATTCAAATGTTATTAGGAAAAAAATAGAAGGTTCAGTCATTCATCTATATAATGTGCTTGCTGGAAACAGCCCATAGATAGCAGATTACCTCTCACAGTCCCAGGACAATATGTGTGTGCGTGATTTGCTGATTTACACCATGTCACATTAATAATGTGTTCACACAGAATCATTCCAATTAAATCCCCCATGTAAAATTCCATCTGACACGTCACTTCAATTCACTCACATAGAGAAAACATAAAACAGACCGACCGAGGGACATGGAATGAGAATTAATGCATTTAAGAAGACCGGATGATCCTCCAGAAGACTGTGAGACTGATATGAACTAAACATTTATATCTAGGGACATTTATCATTAGGATTAAGTCATATACAGCCTGATCCATGTTAGTGCTGAGTCTCATCAGGGAGGGATCAAGCTGTGCAGGCCTTCACAGGCAACAGTAATAAGCACACTGAACCGTCAATCGGAGGGAACAATTATGAGACTATTCATAGGTCAGAATCACTCATTGCATGCAAAGACTTTCCAAAATGTTGGAGAATCTTTGTACAAACAGCCAATCGCCATAGATTAAAGTAGGGGCTAAAATCTAACGAGGCAAAACGGAAACATGGTCAAGGTGGATCTCAGTTGCTCTGAGATAAGTTTGAAGATCAGCAATAAGTTGAAGATAAGTTTCAAGATCTCGAAAAAACATTGGCCTGTCCAAGCCCAATGCAGGTCTTATGCCGCGTACACGCGATCGGAAATTCGGCCAGCAAAAGACAGATGAGAGCTTTTGGTCGGAAAATGCAACCGTGTCTATGCTTCATCTGACTTTTGCTGGCCAGGTTCTCAATTTCTCAAAAGTTCTGCAGCAATTCCGACACGCAAAATTCCTACGCATGTTTAGAAACAATTTGACACATGCTCAGAAGCATTGAACTTAATTTTCTCGGCTCGTGGTGGTGTTATAAGTCACCGCGTTCTTGACGGTCGAAAGTTCAGCAAACTTTTGTGTGACCGTGTATGCAAGCCAAGCTTGAGCGGAATTCCGTCAGAAAAACCATCCACGATTTTTCGGACGGAAAATCCGCCCGCAATGTTATCTCTGAAATTACCTTCCCAAACATCAAATGCTGCAATTGTATGCAGAATGAAAAGGTTTCTTTGGGAAATTAGATTGTTCTTGCATGTGCAGTTGCAAAGTTGTCATAAAGTCCCTATGGCTTCAAAGCTGAACAATTGGTTAAATACATATAATGGAGCTGTTTAACCCATCAAAGGATTTGTATTTTTTTTTTTATACAGTCCTGAGATTTACACAGTTCAGCCAGACTGTACCGCCGGCACATTGGTGCCTGACATTTATCTGCTGCTGTTCAAGCGGAGTTCCGGGCTTTTTGCCATTTATTAAAAGTCAGTAGCTACAAAAAAGCCGTCTTGATCAGGGATCCTCAAACTACGGCCCTCCAGCTGTTGCGGAACTACCCATCCCATGAGGCATTGTAAAACTCTGACATTCACAGACATGACTAGGCATGATGGGAATTGTAGTTCTTGAATAACTGGAGGGCCATAGTTTGAAGACACCTGGTCTTGATTGTCCAGTGCAGAATAATGCAACTCAGGGCTGGTGCTAGGATTTTTGACACCCTAGGCAAAGCCTCATTTTGCCCCCCCCCCCCCCCTGGCTCCACCCCTGACTTCACCCCTTTTGCCATGCACATGTATACCCCACCTTTTAAATGAAGCGCCCATCAAATGCAGCCCACCAGCGCCCATTAATGCAGCCTCACCAGCGCCCCATCAATGCAGCCTACCAGCACCCATCAATGCAGCGTACCAGCGCCCATTAATGCAGCCTCACCAGCGCCCATCAATGCAGCCTACCAGCGCCCATTAATGCAGCCTCACCAGCGCCCATCAAATGCAGCCTCACTAGAACCCATCAATGCAGCCTACCAGTGCCATCAATCAATGTTTGCTTGCTTCCATTCATTCAGGAGTCAGGACACAGACATAGTCCTTCACCGCCACTGTGCCTCTGACACTATCAGCGAATGGAGTGGCGGCTGGCCGCTGATGCTGAGACTTAGTTGCTTGCTGCAGAGAGAAGAGAGTAGGAACACAGTGGCCGGGCGCCCCCAGGCAGCAGTGCGCCCTAGGCGGCTTCCTAGTTTGCCTAGTGGTAGCACCGGCCCTGATGCAACTTCTGCACATACCGGCACCAAGTTGAAATTATCTGTGGCCACTGTGGATCGAATTGGATCTAAGTTGGAACTAGCACAGTGGAAGGAATCTATCAGCTCTGTAAAATTATCTGGGTTTTTGAAAATCTAAATAGAAGTCATCAAGGAGCAGTGGAGTTTTTCCTGAAAGCATTATTGCACATAGTGCAAGGTGTGTTTGACCCCCTCAGGGTCTTGCAAGGAGGTGAGCATGTGGTGGCGGGAGCACTATATACATAGAGGTTGTATGAAGTAAAGAAATACTTTGCATCTCTCTGCGTGACAACAGAGGAAATCATCACTTTATTATTGGACTTTTACTTTAGCACAATAAGTTTTGCACAGTATTATTATTACCATTTATTGTGGATTTGTTATACATTGATGCAGCACTGTCACATTTATATCACAATTACTGTTTTTCTATGTGGGAGCACTTTTAGTGACAGCAGCAGCATTTCTGGTTGTTTATACTCTCACGTTACTGCATAATAGCGTGCAATTACCTTACTCTTAAACCTGCCAAACAATAGCCATCAGATCTTATACGGCAGCCTGCAGAACACTGCGGCCGAAAGCCGAATCCTCGGCTGCTCGAACATCCACTTGATAAAATGTTGTGAACGTATGCACTGAAGACCAGGTGGCAGCCTTACAAATCTGAGCCACAGATACCTGATGGCAAAAAGCCCAGGAGGTTCCTACACCCCTGGTAGACTTAGCTCTCACCCTAAAGGGAGGAGCTTTACGTTTCAGACGATAGGCCTGAATGACCAATTGGTGGACCCAATTGGCTATGGAAGTTTTGAAAGCTGCCTGCCCCTCCTTGGGTCCTTTTGGTAAAACAAAAAAGGAGTCTGATCCTCGGATCTCCGCAGATCTAAACAAATAATCCTTGACTGCACGGACAATGTCCAAGGAATGCAGTCGTCTCTCTTCCGCAGGACGAGGCTGAGAGAAAAAAGAAGGCAAAATAATGTCCTGATTTA
This sequence comes from Lithobates sylvaticus, assembly GCA_028564925.1. Lineage (NCBI taxonomy): Eukaryota > Metazoa > Chordata > Amphibia > Anura > Ranidae > Lithobates > Lithobates sylvaticus. The sequence goes on from CM053030.1 coordinate 59,854,312, forward strand.
AATGAAAGGCTGACACCCCTTTTGGCAAAAAGGATGGAACAGGTCATAACACCACCCTGTCGTGATAAAGGATTAAGTATGGTCAGGGCCGCTGTTAGAAATCATGGGGCCCCGTACAGCCTACCTGACAGGGCCCCCTTCAACCACACCCTTGACCCCACCCCTGACCCCACCCCTGGCCCCGGCTTGAAACGAAATGCAGGTTTGTTGCCATTTACATATGCATGCAGAGCCAATGCATTTTCAATTAATAAGCATTAATGAGCGGGGGGCAGTTTAAATTTCTTTTAAATTGTATTTTATTACAAATAAAAAAAAAATCTTACATTGTATCTTTACATTTGATGAACAACATTGCTTGTGATAGTATGGGCCATGACAGGTCCTCTTTATGGGGAGATCTGGGGTCTTTTAGACCCCATATCTCTCTTCTGGCCTCCAAACCATCTGATCAAACCAAGATCAGTTTGATCAGATGCTTGTTCAAGCCGGTGATGGCTTCTTTACATGAGCCTGAAACTGGAAGTGATGAAATCCTCATCACTTCCGGTTTCTGGCATCACACAGTGGGAGGAACAACATCCATCCCTCTCACTGTGTCCCAGGAACCGGATGCTACTGGTCACATCTTAAAAGCAATAAAGATGGTGATGGGACCCCCTTCCACTGCCTGTAAAAGTAATCTAGTGGCTTCTTAGCCACTAGGATTATTTTTACTTTTTGTAGAATTGCTGGGGCTAAAAGATTATATCTTGATCATTGCTTTAGTGATGACCAATATATCATTCTTCCATTCCAGCGATGTACTGGTAAGTCACTGGACGGGAAGCAGTTAAAGAGGATTGGTTTGGGGGGCAGTAAAAATGCAGCTCCGCTGCATGTTTACTGCTCCCCCAAATGAAGTGTAAAGTAACATCTCACCATTTCTTATGATCATCAGCATTATGATAATCACACAGGCAGCACAGTAAGTAGGTGCTCTATCATGGCTCTGTGTCACATTGCTTTTGAATGCTGACTTTGTTAACTTATAGCTGTACTGTATGTAACAGACTGTAACAAAGCACAGCCATAACAAAGTCAGCACCCAAAAACAATGTGGCCTAGAGCCATGATAGAACCATTATAGAGAACCTGCTTATTGTGCTGCCTGTGTAATAATTTTAATGCTGATAACCTGCTGTGCTGTGAGATACATAGTAAGACACAGTGAGTATTGTATGCTCTATTCCACACGCACTGTGTCCAGTGCAGCCACGCTCTTCTCCTGCTCTCCCCTGTCAGCCGCTCAAATTCTTCACATCTCAGCCGTGAGACGAACAGAGAATCACAGTATCACTCCACCAGCAGGGACTAATAGAATAGTGGGGCGGCATGATGTACATTCGCCCGAAAATTAGGAAATAGTCCCTCTGCTGCGCCTGCACTCCCCTCCTGGGCCCCTGTGTTGACCTGATGGGGCCCAGGAAAATTATATACCCCCTGTAAGCAAGTAGGGGCGGGAGAGAAGTTTTGAATTTTTTTTTAAAAGGCAGTAACAAACTGTAATGGCCCCACTGTGTAGCTGATGGGGGCGGGCCCGGTACAACAGGGCTGGTTGTACTGCCCTATCAGCGGCCCTGAGTATGGTTCTCTGCACAAAAGGGCCGCCAACTCCGACACCCTTATAGCCAAGGTGAAGGCTAGCTTGCGTAAGAGCAAGTCTAATGGTTGTTTCTTTAACACAGACAGCACCAAATTCAAGTCCCAAGGACACATAGGTGACCTAATGGGGGGGAAGGAAAAAGAAACCAGGTGCGCCAAACTAAGTGCAGTAACTAAAATCACTGTTTAATGGATTTTTTTTTATAAAAGGCAAAGCCAAATGGCTACACACAAACGCAGGGTAAATACAGGCATGTAGAAAGTAATTCAGATGGCAGGTGCTTCGTCGGTCCGAGTTGCTGTCCATAGCTGAGAGGCTGGTTAGATGTAATACACCAAATTCGCCTATAGGTTTACTGATGATGTGGCCGTGTAACCTCTGTGATAATCCAGAATACCCAGTGGTACAGTATTCGAGCGTCCTGCACATCAGACAGTAACCGGACACCGGAACTGGAAGTGCGTTCCAGCCTGGGACGCAAACATCGAGGACTGGAAGTCAAGTGATACGGGTAGCCAATGGGATGAGGCATTTCACAGCTCCGCTACTTCTTCAGATCTGGGGTAAGGGGAAAGCCTGTGTGGCCTGAAGAGGCCTCAGGCACTCCAAAGTGGACCAGGGGGGCTCAGTAACCTCTACAACTTTAAGGCAGAACGAACCATCTCGGTAAGAGTCTGGACCAACTGGATAGCTTCTTGTCCAGATTGCTCAATAGCAGACTCATCCGCCAGGCCCTAAACAAGAATCCTGAGCTTATAGCTCTTCCCCCACCCTCAACCCATTCCTGCTCCAAACTAGGAGGCTCCGGGGAGGGGGATCTGTCACGCTTCTTGCCACCCTGCGGGATGGAAGCAATCATGCCAGCAATCCTGTGCTATAATCCGGGTAGGGCAGAGGACAGTTCATCCTCGGTGATAAAGGGTGAAGCAGCAGCGTAGGCACAATACCAGATAGGCGCAGCTGCTCAGATTGCCCGGAAGCCTCTGGTCCTTCAGGGGATACAACACTAGGGATACGACTAGGTTCATCAGGAACTACTGATGACATAGGCGTGTCCTTCCCTATAGTGTTAGTCCCGCTCCTCTTTTTTGAAGACATTTACAAGCCACAAAAAGAGTACCTGGGTGTAGTATTAACACACCTCAGAAGGGAGACCCTTTAATAAGGTTTACCAAGCCCCTATGCAACAATCCTGCTAAGCACCTTTAGCCTGCCAAGCAACACCTGGTGACTCACGTGACCCGGGTAAAGAGAAATGAACCACTGCAAATCCCTGGTTCAGAGCCTGCTCTGTGTCTCACAACTGCCTTCTGGAAGCACCGCATGCTTGGCATAAACAGCTTTAATAAGCTGGCTGTGCACCGGAACACTCTGGTGGTCCTGGCAAACGTGCACGGCTGTATTCGCGTATGACGCAAATCTTCGTGAGCCTAGATGAAGGCTAAGGCGCATGTGCAGCATCGCAAAGCCGCGTACACCATGGCGCACAGTCACCATGGTGCGCCATTATACAGCCAGACTTAAGCAAAAAAAAGGTACACTTTGCAAACACCCACAGCTAGCCAAAAACTCCCCCGTATGGTCACCGCACACAGGTATCCAGCCTCTAGCTAGCTTGACTGATTGTTACAATCACTGGGACACCCCACAATAAGTAAATACTTATTTTGCCTGAAGGCATGTGCCTGGATTTTGTCTTGCATACAAACGGCAAGGAATTGTCGGCCAACAAATGTAGTGATGTACTACGTGGTTTTTCAGATCTAAAGCGCAACCCTTTGGGCTCCTTCTGCTAATTTCGTGTTAGTAGAAGTTTGGCGAGTGTTGATTTGCGCTTTTCATTTTGCGCTTTTCAGTTTGTTTCTGAACGGCCGTTCGTCAATCAGACATGTTGCGGAATCGGAGGAGATAACGTGTTATTTATTATTGGCCTTGGAGTTATTGCTTTGACCCAAGTCCAGTCCAGGAACAGGAGGAGGAGGAGTTCTTGGACCAAATATTGGTTGCTTTATTAATCGTGACCAATTATGTCATATGCCTTTGCTGCGGGAGCTCCAGGAGAATAATGCAGATGATTTTCGGAATTATCTCTGGATGACGGACCCCTGCTTTCACCAACTCTTGGCATTGTTGACCCCCTATATTAAGAAGCAGGACACATGTATGAGGCTTTTATTAATTTTTTTGGTTGAATAATAATGATTTGATTTGTTATATTTTCTATATTTTTGGATGCATAGAATGCACTTTTTGGTTAAGTTCTATTGGCAGATAGCATGTCTAATTGTATTTGTTTTCTTTTTTTTAATGCACAATAAAAAAAATTGTGGAGAATAATACTTGGCTATGTGTTTTACTTCAAATGACAGTTTGGGAGTAGGTGGTTACATTTGAAAACATACAATGTAAAATTAACAAGGGACACCAACATAGTTGTGTCTTTGATCTTATAAACTACGGGATAATGGTGTTGTGGTAACTTGCCCAAAAAAAAAAAAAAAACATAATAATATTATTCTTGATATCACTAGAAAAAAAAAGCCTTTGAAAATGTGTTTGCAATAACTCCACCAGTATCAGCAGCAAAGCAGCTTCATTATTATCCCATTAAAGAAGAAGAGAATGTGCACTGCATTTCGAGATTTCATAATTTGCCAAGTCACGGATGTCAATTCTCCATTAAGAACGCTAGTTTACAAGACCAACCGCTTCTGGCTCATCCTTGCTTCAGAGCATGCGTGTTTGTACTTTGGACTTTTGTCCGACGGACTTGTGTACACACACTCGGAAAATCCGACAACAGACATTTGTCCGCGGAAAATTTTAAAACCTGCCATCCAACATTTGTCCATGGAAAATCCGACAACTATTGTCCGATGGAGCATACAAACGGTCGGATTTTCCGCCAACAGCCTGTCATCACACATTTCCCGTTGGAAAATCCGATTGTGTGTACGAGGCTTAAGAGCCCAATCTTTACCCATCACTGCGGGTTCTGTCACTTAAGGATCTTCAAGGACTGGATACCCTTTTTATGTTTAAGGTCCACTCCCTTGGACCTGTACATTACCCTGCAGAAATGCCTTAGCGCTGTGGTGTCCAGGATTCAATTTCGCAGAGTCCAGCGCCCAGAGGTAGCATTACAGGCAAAACCTTGCAGGATCCTGAGTCTTCTTTGCGAGACTCGGGTACCATTTATCTAAGCATATAGAGCCTGTGTCAAATGCGATCCGATCGGTCAATCCCTTGATCCATTTAAGAACCGTTTGTGGGACTAGAGACCTGGAGCTTAGAGAGCTCAAACAAACGTGCCCACCCACCTTGCAGACACTGGTAAAAAACTGAAGTACTTCCTGTATGGGAGGGGTTATATAGGGGATCACTTCCTGTCTAAAGGCCTTTGGTCTATCAGTGTCCATTCATCATTCATATGAAGTATAACCCAGTAAGTAATGAATATTAGCCTAACTCCGTGTCCCATGATGTATGAAAAAGAAATACAAGGAGGTCTGGAGCCACATCTAACTCCAGTCTGCTCTTGGCGGACTTCCTCTTGGTGGGTACCCAGTCAGGGTGCCGGAGACGGATCATGGACTGTACTGAAAGGACCTTACATTATTTATGAGGTATGAACTGGGCAGCCTGAAGAAAGGAATAACTAGAGTTGTGTAGGGAGAATCTGTGAGAGATTGTTTTATATTGCTCTGTCTTTATAAGTGTTTTCAAGTAAAAGTTCTAAGGTTCCAATTACGTGCCTGGTCTGAAGTTCTTTAGAAAGGGGTGCATGCATAGGCGCATCAAAAGAACAGGGCTTAGTATGGGAATGAGGAAAAGTAGTGAAGAAACAATACAAAGGTCTAACCTGCAGTGGTGTGGAGGGGAAGAGGTTATATTGCCATTGCTAAGGGTAACCAGAGTGATGTCGGGTGCTGAAGCAGCTAGCCAGCGGGAAGTGGTAATGACAGGCACAGGTGACGGAAGGCCTTTGAAAGACAGAAGGGGGGTTTGACCCCCTCTCTAGTGACTGGTTCCCCACACAGGGACCACTATCATGGCACAGGGTGTTCTGTGTACCTAGCCTATGAAGTCACAGAAGAGAAGAAGAGAGAGACTGAAGGCACTCGGAAGAGGAGAAGCTCAAGAACATGTGAAGAGACAGAAATGATCTGTGTGTGTTGGGGAGAAGTCTCGTATGGTCACGGGATTAAGATATACAGAAGTCAGAAATGCTGCATCCATGGGAAGAAGTCAGAGTACGGTTAAAGTGAAATGGGAATCACTGAGAAGTATATCATACACAAAGGGTTAACTGTGCAAGTCAAGTCTGCTCACTTCTAAGACGGCGTGCCACATTAACGCAGGTTTTACATGACCGTGACCTCTGCCTGTGAGCACAGCCATTAGTTAAGGATTGGATCACTTTCAAGACCCTCTGCCTCACCCACAAATGCACACAAGAAAACGCTCCTTAATACCTATGCGAGAAAATAAAACACTACACACCCAATCCCAACCTCCGATCAACTAACCAAAATCTCCTCCTCATCCCTAAATCCTGCTACAAATCAAAGGGAGAACGAAGATTCGCAGTCCAAGGACCTCGGCTATGGAATGCTCTACCCACTAACATCCGCATGGAAGAAAACCATCGGGCCTTCAGAAAAAAACTCAAGACCTACCTCTTCTAAGAAGCAGGAAGCACAGGACGGATCAAGCGCCTTGAGGTGATTCAGTTCGCAGTTGCAGCGCTATACAAGTCATTCATTCATTCAGTGAGCAATGTTAATGTGTCCCTGATTGGCCGCATTAAGCTCCGCCCACATGCTAGTATTCACAGCATATTAGCATATCAGCATATCACTATTAAGTGATCCTCTCAAGCGCCCCAATTGGACACCGATGCTGGCATCTTTTACCGGTCTTCCTTTCGAACCTTCTGTTGCTTGGTTGGCCAGGCCTGTGATGACATCACTCCTACACATGCACACGGGAGCCACATTATTATGGCACAGAGCGGTATCGTAAATATACACTGAGCTGCGCATGCACACCTCAGCTGCACATAAATACCGACAGGCAGTGAAAGGGGTTTATGACAGAAGGAACCAATAGGATATCTTTTGTTAAAAAAAAAAATCCTACCTGTCAGGTTTTTCTTTTCTTTTCTTTTTTTTTTTTTTTGTTCAATAATTTTTTATTGAAAGAAGGATAATAACACCACAATAAGAATTTGTGGACTTCTGATATTTTTTTATTTTATTTTTTTTAATTCCAGGGGTAAGAAATAAATGCAATTATGCTACAAAATAAAATAAAGCAGGATAAAGGTTATTTTTTATGCGCAAATAATTTCAATTAATAATTTAAATTTACAAGCACGGAAAAGGGCACGAAAAAAAGGAAAAGGATTTGTTGCCATTCTCTGGGCACAATTATGCAACCAAGGAAAAATGGAGCTTGAAAAAAAAAAAAAAAGACGCAGACAAGATCGTTGGACACATAACAAGAATCTTCATTAGGTATGGATTTTTAAAGGAGGCATCTGATCAATAGCCACTGAAAGCCTTGTATCTACCGGCATCAGATTAAATCATAAAGGACTCCCAAGAGGGCAATGGAGCATTTCAATCTCCCACTCAGTGAGATGAGATTACACTCTGCTCTACCATTAAAGTGGAATTTTACTGTACTATAACACTTTCATTGTGCCTCCATCTTAATATTGCCCCTCTTAAAAGCCTTTCAGTGACAAGCTGAAGCTAAATTTAACAAGCATTTGAGCAATCTATGCTATCAATGCACATATCTGCCAAGCCATTAGAAATTCTTTGAAAGGTAAAAAAAAAACATAACATTCTTCATGTTAGGACTGAACAAATAATTATACAATTGCACAACCAGTAATTCAAATCTAGGAGCCAATGACATTTTGTTAGAGGGGTACATGTCATTCTGTAGAAAACAATATAAAAGCCTCAATAGGCCGGGTAGGAGCTATAATTGTTTGCCACTTTATCTACCACTCTTCTGGAATTTGTCCAGCCCATGTTTATATACTGATTAATCTGCGGCAACCACTTGGGCGTTATCAATCACAGCATGGCCTTTCTTAAAGATATCATTGAAAATCCTTCTTTATACAGTATATTGGACTTTTTAGGTGCCAAGCTAGGATATAAATTAGGTCAAAATAAGTGAAGTTTATATTGCCATACATCTTAAAATCACATAAAAGAGGAGCAGTCCAATGCAATTGTATACACCAATATATCAATAGATCACTTTAATACCCCCATATATTGCCCTCAAACATCCACTCAGCAAACTTAGTTATCCTTAGGGACGTATAAAAAGAAGGTTATTTAAATTCTGTTGGAGGCGATTCCTGCATTGGCATGAGGATAATTCTCAATGCGTTGCCAAGATCATAGATCTACTTCATCAGAAGATATAGAAGCTACATTTCTTAATGAAATATCCAACCTTTCGAAAAGAAAGAAATAGCTAGGAGATGGGAAAAGAAGTAAACCCAGAGGATGTAGAGCAGGGGTGCCTAACCTTTTGAAAAGAAGTAAACTTGTAAGCAACTTGGTAACTAGTCACGGGCCACAATGAGCGGGCGGATGACAGGTCCAAGTCCACTCCGCATATGCAGAGCTGACACAGACACAGCCCGCTCAACTCTATGGGTCCTCAGATAAGATCTGCCCAGATGGAAGGGGAGGGATCGCCCCCCCCTTTCTGTCTGTCTTCTTTTTTTTTTTCTTATCGGATTGGAGGTAGGTGGGTGTAAATGACCACAAGTCCATTTACATCTGTGGTTCAATAGAGGTGAACAGAGGTTCTGATCGTGTCGGAACCGATCGTGTCAAAAGCAGCCAAAGGCTGCTTTCACACTGACGCGCTGTGGTTTACCCACACTGAGGGTGCAGCGCAGTGCACCTGTGGCTTAGCTGTACTTTTCTATAGACTTCTATTATATCCTGCAGGGGTGGTGCACTTTCTGAAGTGCACCAAACCCACAGGTAATAGCAGAAGCCTATGGCTCAGTGCGGGTAACCTGCAGGTGTTCAGCGCTGCACCTGCGGATCAGTTTCAAAGCAGTCCAGATATGCCCATATACACACTGATTTTAGTAATAAACTTACCTTTAACACCAGTCTTCCATTCAGGTCAGCTTATGTGGCTCTTCTCCGCAACCCCTTGCTTCCTCTACCGCCGGCTTCATTCACAACACTCTTGCTCTGGGATGGTGGGTCGGCAACCCACAATCTGGACTTGCCAACCCGCCATCCCAGAGCAGGAGGTCGTGGGCCACATCAGTGGGCTCCGCGGGCCACATGTGGCCCCAACAGTAGGTTTGGACATAAGCAATGATCTCTCCTTAAACAAACATTTTATAAAATAAATGCAAAATGTTTAATTCTAAGTAGGATGTGCCTTTCTATATCTCTCCTTTGTTTCATCCTTCAAAGATTTTTTTCTGCTATTCTCAGACTTCCTGTTCTAGGGTGGCTATGTACATTCTCCATTCCCCCTATGTGTATGTGAAGATCAGGGCTATCTTTAATATTGATTGGACCCCTCCAGAATCCACTTAACTATTTGTGGGCAGCGTGGGCTGAAGGGGCCCCACAACAATCACCCTGCCCCTTTTGCCCTGCGTTAAGGTTCGCCCTGGTGAAGATAGCCACCCTCTCTATGTTGGACCCCAAGATGGACTACACATCTACCCGCAGACACGTTCAGTTCTATGAGAATTGTAGTTATCATAGATCGGATCGTGTGACCAGAAATAATGGCGCTGCTCACTCTACTCCAGAAGTGGTGGGGTGCATCACTGGAGGATTGGGAGCATGTACAGGACAAAAAAGAAGCCTGAAAACATAGATAAGAAACTTTTTAAACATAAAAAACAGAGCTATTATATACTTAATATTTTAGAAAAAATGATTGAGAAAAAAAATTACATTTATTGTCATTTTAAAGTGTTACTAAACTCACAACAGTAAAAAAACAGTCTGTATATGCCATAAAACACGATTTTTATAGTCACTGTGGATCCTAAGGGGTTAATCCTCCACCTTGTATAAAAAGGCTGTTTGATCCTGGCTTCTCTGATCCTCCCCTCCTTCCACTGTCCCCTGATCATTTCCTGATAACACAGAGCCTATGGAGTCAGGCTGCACATGCTCAGTTTGATGTGTATTGCTAGAGATTTTTTTTTCTTTTTTTGTCCAGACAGAGGGTTAGGGGTCCTGCAGTCTCATAGGGCAGTCAGAAAACTCCTCCTACAAGTTTAATCAGTGCTTGGCTGCACACTGCTCGAAGTCACAAGACAGCTCTAACTGCTGATGAGAAAAGATATTTTGCAGTTTATATTTACTAAAATAATTGCATTTCCATGTTCTGTGTACTGTTGGAGACCAGATATAGTGAATGTCCTGGGTTTTATAACACTTTAAGGTTTTTTTGTTTTATGTATGTTTTTTTTTTACTGGAAAGAATGTTACTACACGTGAGAGAGCAGCGTATACATGGATATGCATGTAAGTGTTCTCTCCTACATCGTAACATACTGAACTCTGTGTTGCAAATTTGCAACCTGTTCTACACTGAGCAAAATTATAAACGCAACACGTTTGTGTTTGCACCTATTTATCATGAGCTGAACGCAAAGATCTATGACTTTTTCTATGTACACAAAAGGCCTATTTCTCTCAAATATTGTTCACAAATCTGTCTGAATCTGTGTTAGTGAGCACCTCTCCTTTGCCGAGATAATCCATCCACCTCGCAAAAGTTCACACATGCTCTGAATCAAGCAGAAGGAGCCACATTGGCTATTCAACTTCCTTTTTCTCGGCTTGTCGTACGTGTTGTACGCTACCGCGTTCTCACGTTTGGAATGTTTGCCCAACATTTGTGTGACCGTGTGTATGCAAGACAAGTTTGAGCCAACATCCTTCGGAAAAAATTCCAAATTTTTGTTGTCCGATCGTGTGTACGGGGTATTAGGCTGGCCACAATAAAAGGCCACTCTAAAATGTGCAGTTTTATCACACAGCAAGTTTTTGTAAGATGTTGCAAGTTTTGAGGGAGCGTGCAATTGGCATGCTGACTGCAGGGATGTCCACCAGAGCTGTTCCCCTTGAATTGACTGTTCATTTCTCTACCATAAGCCATCTCCAAAGGCGTTTCAGAGAATTTGGCAGTACATCCAACCGGCCTCACAACCACAGACCGCGTGTAAACAAACCAGCCCAGGACCTCCACATCCAGCATCTTCACCTCCAAGATCGTCTGAGACCAACCACCTGCTGACAGCTGCTGCAACAATCGGTTTGCATAACCAAAGAATTTCTGTACAAACTTTCAGAAACCGTCTCAGGGAAGATCATCTGAATGCTCATCGTCCTCATCAGGGTCTCGACCTGACTGCAGTTTGTCAGACCCCCCCTGACCCCCCCCCCCCCCCCCCAATACAGTAAAACTGCACATTTTAGAGTGGCCTTTTATTGTGGCCAGCCTAAGGCAAACCTGTGCAATAATCATGCTGTCTATTCAGCATCTTGATATGCCACACCTGTGAGGTGGATGGATTATCTCGGCAAAGGAGAAGTGCTCACTAACACAGATTTAGACAGATTTGTGAACAATATTTCAAAGAGAGAGGCCTTTTGTGTACATAGAAAAAGTTGTAGATCTTTGCGTTCAGCTCATGATAAATAGGGGCAAACACAAAAGTGTTGCGTTTATAATTTTGCTCAGTGTATATTATAGGAAAGTGTTAGAATGCTAACAGACCCAAACTATGACCTGTGGATCATATCCGGCCTGCTACAGAATTGCATTGGCATGCAGCTAGGGTCAGGTTACCCTTTGATGTGGGCCCTAATGTAAAGGGGGGACCCTGATGCAGATTCTGATGTAAGGGGTGGGGCTCTGAGGACTCTTACTCTAAAGAAACCTTTCCGGATTTAGAGATGAAATCTCTTTTCCTCCAGATGTAAAGTGTGCCCCCTTGTCCTCTTTGATGACTTTAAAGTGAATAACTCAACACCAAGTTCACTATATGGACCACTTATGTATTTATACATATTGATCATATCCCCCTTAAAGGAGTTGTAAAGGCAGAAGGTTTTTTTTATCTTAATGCATTCTATGCATTAAAATAAAAAGTCTTCTGTGTGTAGCAGTCTCCCCAACACCCCTAAAACTTACCTGAGCCCCCTCTCTGTCCAGCAATGTCCACGAATCCCTGAGCCATCCAGGACTCTCCCTCCCGATTGGCTGAGACACAGCCCCAGCGCCATTGGCTCCCCGTGGCTCTCAATCAAAGTAAGTTAGCCAATCAGAGGAGAGAGGGGGCGGAGCCAAACAGCAGCTCCATGTCTAAATGAATACACAAGCTGCAGCTCGGCTCAGGTGCCCCCATAGCAAGCTGATTGCTGTGGGGGCACTCGACAGGAGGGAGGGGCCAGGAGCAGCAAAGAGGCACCCGAGAAGAGGAGGATGTGGGCTGCTCTGTCCAAAACCAACTGCACAGAGGAGGTATGTATAACATGTTTGTTATTTAAAAAAAAAAACAAAAAAAACAAGATTTTACAATCACTTTAATCTCCTCTTCTCAAGAGGGAATAAATGCAGTTCCTCTAATCTATCCTCATAGCTGAGCTCCTCCATGCCTCTTATCAGTTTGGTTGCCCTTCTCTGCACTTTCTCCAGTTCCTGATGGATATTGATGGAGACTCTGATGGGATTCTGACATTAGGGGAACTCCTAAGGGTTTTATAACACTTTAAGGTTAGGGCTGGGCTGAACATTACTGCGATGGAGCTAACCTCAATGCAAAACAGGTTTCTAAGCACTTTAGGGATATACACGGAGAGAACATGTCACACACTTTTCTTTCCATGGAATAGAGAGAGTGATGGCACATTGAAGGGGATGCAATCTTTCGGCTTCATACTGGAATACCCAGTGGACTTAATTACTGCCGGATGTGGATATTTATTTTAAATTATTTTTATATTTTACTGACCTATCTGAGGCTATGGTTACTGCAACAGTTGTATTATATTTTTTTGTTTTATGTATGTTTTTTGCTCACTTGTTTTTCACTTGTTTTTCAGCTTTCATATGGGGCAATTATGTCTAATTAATGTCATTTGTGATTTTCTTTGTGGCATTTAATATAATCTGGCAGAATCCAGCATGTAGCTATGACCCTTTGGGCTTTTCATCCAGGGCTCTGTTTTTAGCCTTATGTATCAATAAAACAAATGCATTTTTCACACTGGAACTTTTTGTGATGTGGACTTTCTACATGGAATCAATGGCATATGCACTTACATCTATTTAATAGTGTAACTGGCAGATACAGTTGCATTAACTTTGGATTTTCCAGAGGGCAGGCAAGCAGGCACTTTAAAGTTGGCCATACATGGAACGAAATTCATCCGGTTCAGCATGGACCAACCAAATCTCAATCCATGAATAGGCACTGTGATTGTACAAAAGTTTATCTACCAATCAACTTCTGTACAACCACCCTGTTGGATTTTCCCTGATTGATCAGCGCTGAAGGCTATAGGCAGCAACGCTGATTAGTGTATTCTGATGGCAGAGAAGTCTCTCTGCTGCCAAAATACAAATGCTCAGTGTGAGGATTCCCCATCCACCTTGAGTGTGTGGATGGGGGTTTCAAGTCAGTTGGCTGAATGAAAAAAAACGAAAGCCTCGTACACCACTACTAGTTTTTTTTTTTTTTCCGTTCAACCCACTGGCTGAGAGCACTGAGAGCGCTGATCGGGAGCCGGTCGGCGAACCTTTTTTGGTCATGACCCTCCAACAGACCAGCTGCCAGACACACGGGCCGAATGTCGGCTGGTTTCTACTGAACCGGCAAATGCCACCCGACATTCGGCCCATGTGTAAAAGGCTTTACACATCTATGGGCTGCTTAAGTGTAAGTCAGCATATAAGCGATTTTGTTTTTCTTCTGCATACAAGTGCATTCTCTTTGGGCCATTCACCCTATAGTGCCTTGTTAACAAACGCGCATTGGGGGTTATTTACGAAAGGCAAATCCACTTTGCACTACAAGTGCAAACTACAAGAGCAAAGTGCATTTGAAATTGCACTGAAAATGCAGTCGCTGTAAATCTAAGGGGTAGATCTGAAATGAGTGGAAGCTCTGCTGATTTTATCATCCAATCATGTGCAAGCTAAAATGCAGTTTTTTATTTTCCTTGCATGTCCCCCTCATATCTACAGCGACTGCAATTCCAAGTGCACTTTGCACTTGTAGTGCAAAGTGGATTTGCCTTGAAATCCATTCTGCTTTTGCACCATGTGACTTACCTGCAGTTCCTGCACACACAAACGCACTGTGTTTTTAAAAGCGTGACCTAAACATCTAAAAATGCAGCAAGTTTGCCGGTGCAGGAACTGCAGGTAAGTCGCATGGTGCAAAAGCAGAATGGACAGACAGTGCTGTATTTCATTTCTTGATGGGCTTAGGTGTGCGCGGCCTATTAAATGATGCATGCACTTTTTTTTTTTGCAGGAAACGCAGGCATGGCAGCCCATTCAAATGAATGGGCACTGTGCCTGCGCAAATGTGGGCCACCAAAACACATACATGTGAACCAGCCAGACACAAAATAAGCCCATCAAGCAGTTAAGACCCCTTTCACACTGAGGCGCTTTGCAGGCGCTACAGTGCTAAAAATAGTGCCTGCAAAGCGCCCTGAAACAGCGGCTCCATTCACTCCACTGTGAAAGCCCTGAGGGCTTTTACACTGGAGTGGTGCGCTGGCAGGGCGTCAGAAAAAGTCCTGCCAGCAGCTTCTTTGGAGCGCATTAGGAGCAGTGAACTCACCGCTCCTAAAGCACCCCTGCCCATTGAAATCAATGGGCAGCGCCGCTGAACCACTGGCCCCGCTAGCGACTGAAAATCGCCTCAAAAATTACGGTAAAGCACTACTAAAAATAGTGGCGTTTTACCGCCGATGCCTGGGGCTTTCAGTGTAAAATCAGCCTAATTACAGTATGCCATGTGCTGGCCTCACTCAGCCTGGACTTTTTGTAACTTTCTTCTGACACAGACATGGCATGGGGATAGGGGGAGCTGGAGCCAGGGGAGCAGAAAGAAGACCTTACCTTGTCCTGGGCTGGAAAGCACAGCTCTGATTCTCAGCTTAATTCTCCACACTCTCACTTGACCAGGCAGGCACCAGGCTTCAGTGCACTCCACTCCGCGCTGCTGGCTCACTCCTCCTCCCCTTCTCCGCTCCTCCAATCAGGTACACAGCACTGCAGGCATAGCAAGGGGCGTGGCCAAGGCATCAGTGGAGCTCAAGGCCCCGCCCACCCGCGGCCCGCTCCTCAAACAAAAAAAAAATAAGGCACTGTGGGCGCCATGCGCGCAGCCGCCGCTGACATAAACATTAACACAACAACGCCGATTTGCAGGCAGCGCGCGGGGTTAACGGGCAGCTCTGCTTTGGGCCCCAAACAGTGACAGGGGCCCTGGGCAGCTGCCCCGTTTGCCCTGCGCTAAAGACGGCCCTGGTGCTGCAGGAGCCCCCCATTAATACCTGAGCCTGATCCGATCCAGTGATGTACACGAAAGCAGCGTCTGTCTCCCTCCTCATTGGGCAGATTGATAGCAGTGGCAGCCATTTGCTCCCGCTGCTGTCAATCAAATGCTGTAATGAGAGAGCGAGGGGCAGGGCCGAGTCGCCTGATCTGTGTCAATAGACACAGACTGGGTGGCTCAGGAACGAGCAAGCATGGGTGACCCCAGGCCGAAGAAGGGGGGCCTGGAGCACCGGTGGTGGACCCCAAAAAAGGAGGATCGGGGCTGCTCTGTGCAAAACCATTGTGCGGAGCAGGTAAGTATGACATGTTTGTTATTTTAGTTTTAAAAAAATGAAGGTTTAATATCACTTTAAGGCTGCCCAATTATTTTGAATAACACATAAAAAGAAAAAACGATGGGTTATGTCTGATTTTCTAACACAGCACACCACATGTTCATCATTTGGGTGCCAATTAAAATATATGGCATCAAAACACAATACGCATTTTATTGCAGCACATAACTGAGAATGGGCCCTTCTACTTTTTTTTAGCATTAAACAAGACAGTTCTTGCCTACATACGTGACAAACTGGTCGTTTTTTCCCACTGATTGTTGAATACACCATGGCATAGGCTACAATTACCATGTAATAGATAAATGCCGTCAGTAATGACCCATCTCACCTGTATACTCCGGAGCACACATTTTATACTGCAAGTTTTTTTTATGTTAGTAGCAAAACATATTCGTAAATGTGATCATATGTGAATAGCCGCTCGGAGGTAATTAGTGACATCACATCAGTGTTGTCATGGAAACCAAGGTTTTATGATTCTTTAAAGTCTCATAGAAAGTCCATCAGCTGCTCCAGCTGTGAGCTGGGATGTTCCGTCTTCCTCCCATCAGAAGGATGTCATCCTGATCACTTATTAGGAATTAAATTGCAGCATACTGGATATGGCGTAAGTACACCAGGAGCACGAGTCATTAGCAGAGGGCACCATTCCCTGCACTTTATCCTATCAAATGCAACTTCAAACACGTCATCCACTTAGCTAAAGAAGGCACAAAGTCACATTCTGGTCTAGAAATATTAACCTCCAATTTTCTCTAACCTCATACTTTTTTTTACTGGAAAGAATGTTACTACACGTGAGAGAGCAGCGTATACATGGATATGCATGTAAGTGTTCTCTCCTACATCGTAACATACTGAACTCTGTGTTGCAAATTTGCAACCTGTTCTACACTGAGCAAAATTATAAACGCAACACGTTTGTGTTTGCACCTATTTATCATGAGCTGAACGCAAAGATCTATGACTTTTTCTATGTACACAAAAGGCCTATTTCTCTCAAATATTGTTCACAAATCTGTCTGAATCTGTGTTAGTGAGCACCTCTCCTTTGCCGAGATAATCCATCCACCTCGCAAAAGTTCACACATGCTCTGAATCAAGCAGAAGGAGCCACATTGGCTATTCAACTTCCTTTTTCTCGGCTTGTCGTACGTGTTGTACACCACCGCGTTCTCACGTTTGGAATTTTTGCCCAACATTTGTGTGACCGTGTGTATGCAAGACAAGTTTGAGCCAACATCCTTCGGAAAAAATTCAAAATTTTTGTTGTCCGATCGTGTGTACGGGGTATTAGGCTGGCCACAATAAAAGGCCACTCTAAAATGTGCAGTTTTATCACACAGCAAGTTTTTGTAAGATGTTGCAAGTTTTGAGGGAGCGTGCAATTGGCATGCTGACTGCAGGGATGTCCACCAGAGCTGTTCCCCTTGAATTGACTGTTCATTTCTCTACCATAAGCCATCTCCAAAGGCGTTTCAGAGAATTTGGCAGTACATCCAACCAGCCTCACAACCACAGACCACGTGTAACCACACCAGCCCAGGACCTCCACATCCAGCATCTTCACCTCCAAGATCGTCTGAGACCAACCACCTGCTGACAGCTGCTGCAACAATCGGTTTGCATAACCAAAGAATTTCTGTACAAACTTTCAGAAACCGTCTCAGGGAAGATCATCTGAATGCTCATCGTCCTCATCAGGGTCTCGACCTGACTGCAGTTTGTCAGACCCCCCCTGACCCCCCCCCCCCCCAATACAGTAAAACTGCACATTTTAGAGTGGCCTTTTATTGTGGCCAGCCTAAGGCAAACCTGTGCAATAATCATGCTGTCTATTCAGCATCTTGATATGCCACACCTGTGAGGTGGATGGATTATCTCGGCAAAGGAGAAGTGCTCACTAACACAGATTTAGACAGATTTGTGAACAATATTTCAAAGAGAGAGGCCTTTTGTGTACATAGAAAAAGTTGTAGATCTTTGCGTTCAGCTCATGATAAATAGGGGCAAACACAAACATGTTGCGTTTATAATTTTGCTCAGTGTATATTATAGGAAAGTGTTAGAATGCTAACAGACCCAAACTATGACCTGTGGACCATATCCGGCCTGCTACAGAATTGCATTGGCATGCAGCTAGGGTCAGGTTCCCCTTTGATGTGGGCCCTAATGTAAAGGGGGGACCCTGATGCAGATTCTGATGTAAGGGGTGGGGCTCTGAGGACTCTTACTCTAAAGAAACCTTTCCGGATTTAGAGATGAAATCTCTTTTCCTCCAGATGTAAAGTGTGCCCCCTTGTCCTCTTTGATGACCTTAAAGTGAATAACTCAACACCAAGTTCACTATATGGACCACTTATGTATTTATACATATTGATCATATCCCCCTTAAAGGAGTTGTAAAGGCAGAAGGTTTTTTTTTATCTTAATGCATTCTATGCATTAAAATAAAAAGTCTTCTGTGTGTAGCATATAAGGGGGCTACTTATAATGATATACCATTTTGATAGGGGTTGAAATAAATATGCTTAACTTTCAGCTTTTAAACAAAGCTGGTGTAAGTATATTTCTTAGAAAAACGGTTTGACCAGTGTTGACATATCAGCAGGACGCAGCTGTTATGTGGTTTTCTAACTCTGTACTTCACCAAAGGATATGGAGTGACTTAGGAGTTTTCTTGTGGTCAAATCAGCAGGTGTGTACAGTTAACAGAACTAACTGTCATACTCTAAACTTTGCCTTATATTTCCTGTTGCAAGCTAACCACCAGCACGTGACTGACCTTTGCCCCATATTCCATATTTCAAACTGAAGACTGTCACGTGACAAGAAGTTGTTAATGTATGCATATGTGTATGAATCTGATTGGTTCTTGGGAGTGCTGTCCCCTCCCTCTGCATTTCCCATAAAAGAGGAACGTATTGTCTATTAAATTTTGTAACCATTTACACTTACAAACCCGTGTATGTGTGTGTGTTAACCACCGGTGAACTGGGATCTCCGCTCCTACCATCCCTGGCCTAGGCACTTAGAATACAAGAAGAAAGACGTGTACCTTTACATAGCAGTCTCCCCAACACCCCTAAAACTTACCTGAGCCCCCTCTCTGTCCAGCAATGTCCACGAATCCCTGAGCCATCCAGGACTCTCCCTCCCGATTGGCTGAGACACAGCCCCAGCGCCATTGGCTCCCCGTGGCTCTCAATCAAAGTAAGTTAGCCAATCAGAGGAGAGAGGGGGCGGAGCCAAACAGCAGCTCCATGTCTAAATGAATACACAAGCTGCAGCTCGGCTCAGGTGCCCCCATAGCAAGCTGATTGCTGTGGGGGCACTCGACAGGAGGGAGGGGCCAGGAGCAGCAAAGAGGCACCCGAGAAGAGGAGGATGTGGGCTGCTCTGTCCAAAACCAACTGCACAGAGGAGGTAAGTATAACATGTTTGTTATTTAAAAAAAAAAACAAAAAAAACAAGATTTTACAATCACTTTAATCTCCTCTTCTCAAGAGGGAATAAATGCAGTTCCTCTAATCTATCCTCATAGCTGAGCTCCTCCATGCCTCTTATCAGTTTGGTTGCCCTTCTCTGCACTTTCTCCAGTTCCTGGATATCCTGATGGATATTGATGGAGACTCTGATGGGATTCTGACATTAGGGGAACTCCTAAGGGAGACTGAGGAAAGAGGGGCTCCGATGGGGACCTTGATATAGAGGGGGGCTTGCTTGGTTTTATTGAAGTTCTTTATATTTTGTTTAGAACCATATCGTGCTGATTAAAAAAAAAAAAAATTCAAGTACAGTACAACTTATTCATTCATTCATTATGTATTGATTTATCAAACTGATTTTTTTTGGGGGGGGGGGCTGAGAATAATTATAAAATATACAATATGACCCTTCTACTGAAAAGTTTTGAGACCCCTGGTCTAGGTCATACTGGTGGGCCACACCATAAGAACAAACTAAGTGTGGAGAAAGGGAGAGGGAAGAACGGAACAGAGAGAGAAAGGTAAAGCAAATGAAAGAAAAAAAAATGTAGGCAACACAAACCAATAAATCCCAAACCACGTGGAATATACTTACCTGTTCCCTCTATGCATCTATAGGTTTCAATGTACTACTCTAAGACGCACTTCGACCATAGGTAAGTACATACATTTCTGTAAAGGATAACCACAGTATTTAACATAGATCTAAACACAGATGCTAAAATCTTATATAAAATATAACATGTTAAAATGGGTATAAAAGTAGAAAGCCACAGAATGCATTAAGGTAGAAAAAAAAAAAACTCCCGTGTTCCTAAATCCTAAATGTTCCTTACCTGAGCCCAATCTTGACCCAGCACTGTGCCCAAGAGCAGCATTTCTCTCCACTCTCTCACTCTCTCTCTTCACTGGACATGAAAGAAGAAGGGAGTGCCCTTGGCTCCTGCTGCTATCAATCACAGCCGGTGAGGAGAGAGTGGGGGGTAGGGCCAAGCCATGCTGTGTGTGTCTATGGACACACAGAGGCTGACTCGGGATTGAGCATGGGGGCACACGGCAGACGAGAGGAGTAAGGAGCCCCAGCGGGGGACCCCAGAAGAGGAGGATTGGGGCTGCTCTGTGCAAAATCACTATGGTAAGCATAACATGTGCACCTTTCTTTGATGGGATGACAACTGTCTCTCAATTGTGCACCTGTGATTTCAGCTGATGATGGATCAAATACATATAGACAGGAAGTTGCTGAGAGAGGTTTGAGAAAACTAGCAAAATTTAGGTGCCTGGCACCAGCCGTGTGGTCAATCTCCCCCATAGTTCTTGAATTATTATTATTATTATTTAATACAGGATTTATATAGCGCCAACAGTTTGTGCAGCGCTTTACAACATGAGGGCAGACAGTACAGTTACAATACAATTCAATACAGGAAGAATCAGAGGGCCCTTGACCTTTTATACACACACACTAATTACAAGAAAACAGATTACAGGTGAGGATGGTTATCTTCTTTCAGCATAACATTCCCCATATTCTGCCGCTTGGTCCGTACCCTGCAATGTTCTACAGAATTACCCATCAGGTAGGCAACAGATGACATGTGGAGCATACTGGAAGTGTTTCCTGGTGCGAAAAAAGGGTTTTCTCAATTTTTAGGGAAATGTCACAAGCTTTGTTTTTGAAGATATGTAAAAGGAAAGGAAAGGAAAGGAAAAGGAAAGTGCTAGAAACTTTTTTTTGGACAGTAAAATATTTTGGACAGTAAAACTGGAACCTGCCAGAATATATGATTTCTTGGCCATTTTTCAGAGAATATGAATGATAACAAAACCTTTTCTTCCACTCACGGTTAGTGTTTGGCTGAAGCCATTTATTATAAATCAACCGTGTTTACTCTTTTTAAAGCATAATGGCAACAGAAACTACCCATATGACCCTGATCAAAAGTTTACATACCCCAGTTCTTAATACTGTGTATTGCCCCCTTTAACATCAATGACAGCTTGAAGTCTTTTGTGGTATTTGTGGATGAGGCTCTTTGTCTTCTCAGATGGTAAAGCTGCCCATTCCTCTTGGCAAAAAGCCTCCAGTTCCTGTAAATTCATGGGCTGTCTTGCATGAATTGCACATTTGAGATCTCCCCAAAGTGGCTCAATGATATTGAGGTCAGGAGACTGAGATGGCCACTCCAGAACCTTCGCTTTATTCTGCTGTAGCCAATTACAGGTCGACTTGGCCTTGTGTTTTGGATCATTGTCATGTTAGAATGTCCAAGTACATCCCATGCCCAGCTTCCTGGCTAATGAATGCAAATGTCCCTCCAGTATTTTACTGCATTCATCTTGCCATCAACTTTGACCATATTTCCTGTGCCTTTGTAGCTCACACATCCCAAAAGTATCAGTGATCCACATCTGTGTTTCACAGTAGGAATGGTGGACCTTTCATCATAGGCCTTGTTGACTCCTCTCCAAATGTAGCCTTTATGGTTGAGGCCTAAATGCAAAATTTTGGTCTCATCACTCCAAATGACTTTGTGCCAGAAGGTTTGAGGCTTGTCTCTGTGCTGTTTGGTGTTTGTAAGCGGGATACTTTGTGGCATTTGTGTAGTAATGGCTTTCTTCTGGCGACTCGACCATGCAGCCCATCTTTCTAAGTGCCTCCTTATTGTGCATCTTGAAACAGCCACACCACATGTTTTCAGAGAGTCCTGTATTTCAGCTGACGTTATTTGTGGGTTTTTCTTTGCATCCCGAACAATTTTCCTGGCAGATGTGGCTGAAATTTTAGTTGGTCTACCTGACCGTGGTTTGGTTTCAACAGAACCCCTCATTTTCCACTTCTTGATTAGAGTTTGAACACTGCTGGTTGGCATTCTCAATTCCTTGGATATCTTTTTATATCCCTTTCCTGTTTTATACAGTTCAACTACATTTTCCCTCAGATCCTTTGACAATTCTTTTGCTTTCCCCATGAGGCAGAATACAGAAACGTCAGTGCAGCACTGGATGAAAGATGCAAGGGTCTGTCAGGAGTCCAGAAACTCATTGACCTTTTTATACACTCACACTAATTACAAGAAAACACATCACAGGTGAGGATGGTTACCTTTAATAGCCATGCAAACCCCTTTGTGTCAACTTGTGTGCATGTCACCAGGACAAATCCACCAGGGTATATAAACTTTTGATCAGGGTCATTTGGGTAGTTTCTGTTGTCATTATGATTTAAAAAGAGTAAACACAGTTGATTGATAATAAATGGCTTCAGCCAAACACTAACCATGAGTGAAAGAAAAGTTTTTGTGTCATCATATTCTCTGAAAAATGGCCAAGAAATCATAAATTCTGCCAGGGTATGTAAATTATGAGCACAACTATATTTTATTTATTTATTAGTTACTGTACTTATATAACGCTGTCAATTTATGCAGTGCTTTACATATATTTTGCACATTGACATCAGTCCCTGCCCTCAAGGAGCTTACAATCTAAGGTTCTTAAAGAAAAGTTACAGCCCCCCCCCCCCTAAAAGAAATTAAAATTCAGCAGCTACAAATACTGTAGCTGCTGACTTTTAACATAAAGACACTTACCTGTCCAGGGGGGATCCAGCGATGTCCTCACCTGAACCAATTCTCCAATCGGCTTCGGATGCAGGCGCCGGCATCTTTAGTAAGGGAAACAGGAAGTGAAGCCTTGCGGCTTCACAGCCTGTTTCCTACTGCGCATGTGTGAGTCACACTGCGCCTTGTTAATGGTCCCGTAGTCTTCTGGGACCTGTGATGTGTCCCAGAAGATTGCTGAATAAAGGGGGGGGGGGGTGGCAAACTTCCAGTTCAGTTCAGAGCCAGGTACAACCCCAAAAAGTGCTAAATGTGGCAGTGGGGAGCTTCCCCTTTTGGGTGGAGCTACGCTTTAATGCATTTTCGTACATATATAGTACATACAGTATGCATACCCTGGCAGAAATTGTGAAACATTGGCATTAATATTAAAAATATGACTGATCATGCCAAAAAAAGGTCTTTTATTTAACCACTTATCTACCGGGCACTTTCACCCCCTTCCTGCCCAGGCCATTTTTCAGCGCTGTCACACTTTAGCCTCATACACACGATCGGACCGTGGACCAACTTTCCCGTGGATTTTTGTCCAAAGGGCGTTGGTCCCAAGTTGGTATTGCATACACACGGCAGGACTTTTTCAACCAACTTTCACCAAATCACTTGGTTTTTCTGCTCTTTACCGCCACCTTTGGTCAACTTCTGTATTGTTGTCTGATCTTTTGCATTGGTTTTGCATTGGTTTGTACAAAAGTCCGTTGGTTTTGTGTACACACGGTCGGACGTTGGTCCATCGGACTTTTGTTGGCAGAAAGTTGGTCCGTTCGCACAGCCAACAAAAGTCAGATGAAACCTGGAAAAAGTTGGTCCGTTGGAGCGTACACACGGTCGGATGTTGGTCCAAAACAGCTAATTTGCATGTTGGTTGTCAAAAAGTCTGATCGTGTGTATGGGCCTTTTGAATGACAATTGCGTGGTCATGCTATACTGTAACCATGTGAAATTTTTATCATTTTTTTCACAGAAATAGAGCTTTCTTTAGGTGGTATTTAATCAGAACGTAAATGTTGAAAAAAATAAAAGTTTTTCTTAGTTTCTGTCAGTAAATTTTGTAAGTAATTTTTCTCCTTCACTGATGTGCGCTGATGAGGCGGCACTGATGGGCACTAATAGGCTGCACTGATGAGGTGGCACTTATGGGCACTGATGAGGCAGCACTTATGGGCACTGATTAGTTGGCGCTGATGAGAAGGCACTAATATTCTGCACTTATGGGCACTGATAGGCGGCACTTATGAGTGGCACTTATGAGTGGCACTGGTGGGCATTGATAGGCGGCATGGATAAGCTGCACTGATGGGCGGCACTAATAGGCATTAATGGGTGGCATTGATGGGCACTGGGGGGCACTGATATGAAAAAAATATACTGCGCAAGTGGTGATATAAACTAAGTGAAAAAGAAAGCAGCAGCAAAACACCATCAAATATCTCTATGGATTAAGAACAATACAATAAAAAATTGCTTACTCACCTTAGACAATAGGACACTGCATCTTGAGGATAAAGTAGCAACCCTTAATGAAAAAGAGATTGGATCATTTTGTCATATAACCATTTTCTAATCATTTTTTACGAATCATCTGAACGTTTCTATATACTATGGACATTTAACCATTTGATCACATTTTGTATATTTTCACCTGTTTTGATATCACTAATGAGCACTAATTTCTGGCTGTGGTGGGCACTGATTGTTGGCACTGGTGGGCATTGATTGCTGGCACTGGTTGCTGGCACTGGTGGCACTCTAATGTAATCGGGGCACTGATCATCAGTGCCCCGATTACATCTCTCACTGTCCCCTGCGAGGAAATGCAGCTGATTGGCTCTCCTTGCCACATGCTCTGTCAGTGTGAGGCGAGGAGAGCCGATTACCGGCACTTCCTTTTTTACATGTGACCGGCTGCGATTGAACACATAGATCGGGGTGGCGCCATGTCCTAGCAACATGGCACAATCACTGCGTTCCGCTCCCCCGCAGGCATGGCCATTCGGGTGTGCCCTCATGTGACGTCCACCCAGAACAAGAGCCGCACCGTTCCGCAGTCATTTGACGGTGGGCCGGCAGAAAGTGGTTAATGATAGCAATCACATGAAGCCATTTATTATCACATTGTTTTTTGGATCCTTTTTAAATCATAATAACAGAAATCACCCAAGTGGCCCTGAAAAAAAAGTTTACATACCCTGGAAAATTTGGCCTTGGTACAGACACAGAAGGTGGCACACACGGGTTAAAATGGCAGTTAAAGGTTAATTTCACACACTTAAAAATACCATAAATCTTTCTCATAGTTTTTAGACGCTATAACTTTTGCGCAAACCAATCAATACAAGCTTTGTTTGGGTACAGCGTCGAACGATAGATGTCGCACTTGTCAGTTAAAGCGACACAGTGCCAAAATGTAAAAAGTGCTCTGGTCAGGAAGGGGGTAAAACCTTCCGGGGCTGAAGCGGTTAAGGAGCACATTACGATGATACTTGAACAAAAAAGAGCTGCATGGTCAAGTTACCAGAAAGAAGCCTGGTTACAATATGCCTAACAACACCTTGACATGCCTCATTGGCTTTTTTGTGGTATTGGCGCAGTAAAGGCTTCCTTCTGGCAGCTCAACTATGCAGCTCTTTTTTATTCAAGTATCGTTTTGTGCTCCTTAAAAACAACCACGCCATGTTTTTGAGAGCAGCCTGTATTTCTCCTGCGGTTACCTGTGGGTTTTTCTTTGTATCCTGAGCAATTTTTCCACCAGTTGTGGCTGCAATCTTTCTTGGTCTACCTGACCTTGGCTTGGTATCAAAAGAGCCCCTAATTTTCCACTTCTTAATAAGTGATTAAACAGTACTGACTGGCATATTCAAGGCTTTGTATAGCTTTTTATATCTTTTTCCATCTTTGTAAAGTTTTATTACCTTGTTACAATGAGGAGGTTCCTTTCTACCTCCTCATGGCTCAGTATCTAGCCTGCTTAGTTCATCCATGTGAGAGCTAACAAACTCATTGACTATTTATACACAGACATAATTGTGATTTAAAAAGCCACAAATGTGGGAAATTAACCTTTAATAGCCATTTTAACCTGTGTGTGCCACCTTCTGTGTCTGTACCAAGGCCAAACATTCCAGGGTATGTAAACTTTTTATCAGGGCCATTTGGGTGATTTCTGTTATCATTATGATATAAAAAGGATCCAAAAAACTATTTGATAATAAATGGCTTCATGTGATTGCTATCCTTATAAAATAATTTTAATTATTAATAAATAAATGACTAATAAAATATTTATTTTTGGCATGATCAGTCATATTTTTAATATTAATGCCAAAAGGTCAAAATTTCCGCCAGGGTATGCAAACCTTTGAGCACGACTGTACTTTAGACAGGAGCCAATTAACCTGCCAGCATATCTTTGGAGTGTGGGAGGATATCGGAGTACCCCACACAGGCACAAGCAGGACATGCTAACTCCAGGCAAGTAGTGCCACGGTTGGGATTTGAACCATCGACCCTAGTGCTGCTAGGCAGATGTGCCTAACTTAACCACTGTGCTGCCCGCTTCTCAAAACTATCCTGATAAAGGGGCCCGTTAGAATTTCTGTATGTGTCTTAATAAAAAAGAAGGGAAATAATATTAACAAGATCCATATGTAGACCAAGTGAGACATTAGTGTGATAGTCAGTGGGAAGAATGCTCCTTAAGGTGATTGGGAAAAACGACCTCCTTACAGATAGCCTAAAAGATTAATGGCGTGTAGAGGAATCCTAGGGTTCTATGGAATCCTGGTTGAGAAATTCTGTTTTAGAGGTTGCTAGGGGTTCCCTGAGCAATTTCTGCCTCTCAGATCAGTAACCACTGACATCAATGATCTTTTTAGCAACATATAAGGGAGATTCCTCCCAATGACCACAAATGTAAGAAGCCTCTTTCCCACTGACCACCACAGCAAGGCGTTCTTCCCATTGACCGCCAATTGAAGAAAACACTCTTCCCACTGACCAGGAGCATTCTTCACAGCAGTTTCGTCGACGAAATGAATACTATTTTAGTCTACTAAAATACGACCAAAACAATTGAGATGACTAAAATACGACTAAAACTAAAATGGCATTTTGGTCTAAAAACTAAATTCAAATTTGACGTCAAAATTAACACTGGTCCCTAGTACATGTTCAAACCTAAATAATAACATATTCGATTTTTCACTCCAGCAGTATATAATGAGTTTGGAAATGGTAGAGAAATGCTTAAATGATGCATTACAATTTAACTACACCCATTAGATTTTGGACAACTAAAATTAGTTTTAGTCTACTAAAATGTAGGACATTTTAGTCTAATAAAATGTACTAGAGATTTAGTAGACTAAATACGACTAAAGCTAAAACAATTGCAGAAGACTAAAATGAGACAAAAACTAAAATGCCATTTTATTCAAAAGAGTAATGCCCTGTACACACGATGGGATTTTCCGACAACAAATGTTGGATGTGAGCTTGTTGTCGGAAAGTCAGACCGTGTGTATGCTCCATAGAACATTTGTTGTCTGAATTTCCGCCCAACAAATGTTTGAGAGCAGGTACTCAAATTTTCCAACAACAAAACTTGTTGTCGGAAATTCCGAGCGTGTGTACATAAGTCCAACGCACAAAAGTGCCACACATGCTCGGAATCAAGCAGGTGCCGCACTGGCTATTAAACTTAATTTTTCTCGGCTCGTCGTACGTCACCGCGTTCTTGATGTTCGGAATTTCCGACAACATTTGTGGGACCATGTGTATGCAAATCCTATCGTGTGTACAGGGCATTAGACTAAAACTAAATCAAAATTGGCTGCCAAAATTAACACTGCTTCACAGATCACCAATGTAAGTAGCATTGTTCCCACTCACCACCAATGTAAGAAGCATTCTCCACATTGACCACAAATGTAATGGTCATTTTTCCCAATGACCACCAATTTAGGAAGCATTTTTCCCACTGACCACTAATGTAAGGAGTGTTGTTCTCACTGACCACCAATGTAAGCAGCATTCTTCCCACTGACCACCAATGTAAGGAACATTCTTCCCACTGACCACCAATGTAAGGAACATTCTTCCCACTGACCACCAATGTAAGGAGCATTCTTCACACTGACCACCAATGTAAGGAGCATTTTCCCCACTGACCACCAGTGTAAGAGACATTCTTTCCACTGACCACTAACGTACAAAGCATTCTTCCCAATGACCACCAATGTAAGGGACTTTCTTTCCACTGATCACTAATGTAAGGAGAATTCTTCCTACTGATCACCAATGTAAGGGGCATTCTTCCCACTGACCACCAATGTAAGGGGCATTTTTCCCAGCTCATCTCCAATGTAAGGAACATTCTTCCCGCTCATCACCAATGTAAGGGGCATTCTTCCCGCTCATCACCAATGTAAGGAGAATTCTTCCTACTGATCACCAATGTAAGGGGCATTCTTCCCACCGATCACCAATGTAGGGGCATTCTTCCCGCTCATCTCCAATGTAAGGAGAATTCTTCCTACTGATCACCAATGTAAGGGGCATTCTTCCCGCTCATCACCAATGTAAGGGGCATTCTTCCCACTTATCACCAATGTAAGGGGCATTCTTCCCACTTATCACCAATGTAAGGGGCATTCTTCCCGCTCATCACCAATGTAAGGGGCATTCTTCCCACTCATCACCAATGTAAGGGGCATTCTTCCCGCTCATCACCAATGTAAGGGGCATTCTTCCCACTCATCACCAATGTAAGGGGCATTCTTTCCGCTCATCTCCAATGCAAGGGGCATTCTTCCCGCTCATCTCCAATGTAAGGGGCATTCTTCCCGCTCATCACCAATATAAGTGGCATTCTTCCCACTCATCACCAATGTAAGGGGCATTCTTCCTGCTCATCTCCAATGTAAGGAACATTCTTCCCACTCATTACCAATGTGAGGGGCATTCTTCCCGCTCATCACCAATGTAAGGGGCATTCTTCCCGCTCATCACCAATGTAAGAGGCATTCTTCCCACTCATCACCAATGTAAGGGGCATTCTTCCCGCTCATCACCAATGTAAGGGGCCGGTCTTCCTGCTCATCACCAATGTAAGGGGCATTCTTCACGCTCATCACCAATGTAAGGGGCATTCTTCCCGCTCATCACCAATGTAAGAGGCATTCTTCCCACTCATCACCAATGTAAGGGGCATTCTTCCCGCTCATCACCAATGTAAGGGGCCGGTCTTCCTGCTCATCACCAATGTAAGGGGCATTCTTCACGCTCATCACCAATGTAAGGGGCATTCTTCACGCCCATCACCAATGTAAGGAGAATTCTTCCTACTGATCACCAATGTAAGGGGCATTCTTCCCACCGATCACCAATGTAGGGGCATTCTTCCCGCTCATCTCCAATGTAAGGAGAATTTTTCCTACTGATCACCAATGTAAGGGGCATTCTTCCCGCTCATCACCAATGTAAGGGGCATTCTTCCCACTTATCACCAATGTAAGGGGCATTCTTCCCACTCATCACCAATGTAAGGGACATTCTTCCCGCTCATCTCCAATGTAAGGGGCATTCTTCCCGCTCATCACCAATGTAAGGGGCATTCTTCCCACTCATCACCAATGTAAGGGGCATTCTTCCCGCTCATCTCCAATGTAAGGGGCATTCTTCCCGCTCATCACCAATATAAGTGGCATTCTTCCCACTCATCACCAATGTAAGGGGCATTCTTCCCACTCATCACCAATGTAAGGGGCATTCTTTCCGCTCATCTCCAATGTAAGGGGCATTCTTCCCGCTCATCACCAATGTAAGGGGCATTCTTCACGCTCATCACCAATGTAAGGAACATTCTTCCCACTCATCACCAATGTAAGAGAGATCATCACACTAATGTACCATGGGCTGTACATATTGTATTAGCAGTGGTTCCCTGAGATAGTTGGCAGTAAAGAGTGCTGCAGCAGAAACCCCCTAATCCAAATCATCCACCATGAATAAATAAATAAATATATATAATATATATATATATATATATATTTATAATATATATATATTTATATTTAAATGGCAAAAATAAAAGCATAAAACAACTGACAGCCCACAGGAAATCAGAATGTGATGGTGACAATGCAATCACAGACAATAGATAAGGAGCCTCATCTGGAACAGCACTAGACCAGTGAAAAGCCGTGATTTACACCTCTGCCCACTGGAAGACAAACACATGGAACGGGTCCTTTCTGGAAATATATGCAGCTTGTGCTGGGCTATGACTAGCAGATAAATACATGTTAGGATATCTATCAGCTAACTGCGAGAAATATAACTCAATTAGCTTGAATCAATGTGGAGAACAGTGTGTAAATTACCCTAGAGATCAGCCTGTGCTATATTATACTGTCTAGAAATAATAGTATCTCTTATTTAACATCAAGCCAGCGCAGAAGACGTATACTCTGTAAACGCGCTGGCGGCTCTCTTCAGAACGCAGTGGAGCGCGGAAAGCATTAAACACAAGCAAGCAGAAGAGACAGTTTGACAAGAAAGACAAGAACAGAATCCATCTGCTTCTCACGTGAAATGCAACTCCCCAAAAAATCAGAGCCATATTTTTCAGGTGTTCATAGGTTTATTTAGAAACGTATTACATAGTAAAATGGTGTCTCTGTATCATTTCACATCATTATACGATTATCTACAAATTTCTCTGCACTTGGCAATTATCTACAGTAAATGGTGCTTAATATTACAATGGTGTAAAAAAAATAAAAAATTCTGGCTTAAAAAGTGGATCTATCATAATATATATTTTTTCATTAAGTACATACACACTTAAGCCCCATACACACGGTCGGATTTTCCGATGGAATATGTCCTATCGAACAATGTTGTCGAAAATTCCGACCGTGTGTAGGCACCATCGGACATTTTCCATCGGATTTTCCAACGGACAAAGTTTTATCTCCTGCTCTCAATTTTTCTGACAACAAAGTCCTATCGGACTTTTTCCGATCGTGTGTAGCGAATTCCGACGGACAAAGTGCCACGCATGCTCAGATCACATTACAAGACCAAAGCTATTGGCTACTAGCCTCTACGTAGTCCCGTCGTAGGCAACAAACGTCACCACGTTCAGAATGATCGGATTTTCCGACAACTTTGTCCGACCGTGTGTATGCAACACCAGTGTCGGACAAAATCCGTCGGAAAAAATCCGATGGATTTTTTGGTCGGATTTTCCAACCGTGTGTACGGGGCATAAGTAATTTATACGATCAGCCATAACATTATGACCACCATAACCTGTGGAGGCGTGGATTCCACTAGACGCATACCTTCTACTCTGAGGGCATGCTGTGGTATCTGGCACCAAGTCTTCAGTAGCAGATCCTTTAAGCCCTAGTGTCCGGTAAATCCCACAGATGCTTAAAGAGGGAGTTTTTTTTTAAAAGTCAGCTGCTACAAATACTGCAGCCGCTGACTTTTAAAATAAAGACACTCACCTGTCGCAAGGTCCAGCGATGTCGGCACCCGAGGCCGAACCGTCCCTCGGTCCTCGGATGCTGCCGCCGCCATCATGGGTATGGGAATCAGGAAATGAAGCCTTGCGGCTTCACTTCTCGGTTCCCTACTGTGCATGTGCGAGTCGTGCAATGCAATAGGAATGCTCCGCGCTGTCTCTGGGACCCGTGTGTCCCAGCAGACAGCGCGGCGGGACAGGAAAAGGCATAGACTCCCGCGGGAGTCTATGCCCGGAAGTGGGTGCAAATACCTGTCTTAGACAGGTATCTGCACCCCCCCCCCCTTGAAAGGTGTCAAATGTGACACTGGAGGGGGAAGGGTTCCGAGGAGTGGAAGTTCCACTTTAGGGTGGAACCCCGCTTTAACCGAATGGAGATCTGCTGAAGGCCAAGTCAACACCTCAAACGCACTGATGTGTTCCTCGAACCATTCTTGAATTTATCAGACGAGGTCACCTTCTTCCATTGCTCTTTAGTCCAGTTCTGATACTCACGTGCCCATGGTAGGCACTTTTGGCTGTGGACACGGGTCAGCATTGGCATTCTGACCGGCCTAAGACTATGGAGCACCATACACAACAAACTGCGATGCAGTGTGTTCTGACACCTTTCTATTGGAACATTAACTAAATCAATACCAGGCACTTTCACCCACTTCGGCCCGGTTCACACCTATGCGAATTGGATGCTGCTTACACAACATCCAATTCGCATGACATTTTAAAATACGTTCAGTTGAATGAGGCTGGTTCACATATGTGCGTTGCATTTGCACTCCGCATCGCCCAAAAAACGTGTGCACTTTCTGGGCACTGGGCAATGTGGTGTGAATTGCAAGCACATTATCTTCTATGGGAACGCATCTGATTCGCAATAAAATCCTGACCTGATCCTGATGTAAACCTGACCTGATATTGATGCATTCCTGAACTGTTCCTGATCAAAAACTGATGTGAAACGCTGATGTGAAACGCTGAACATCTACTTTGTCAATTAGCTGTGAAAACAGAGCTTCAATTTGCACTGCACATGTGTGAACCCAGCCTTCATCTTCAATATGACATTTTTATCATTATTTTTTATTTTTTTAGACAGATAGATCTTTCTTTTTGTGGTATTTCATCACCACTGGGTTTTTTATTTTTTACCAAACAAATAAAAAAATACAGAAACATGAAAAAAAAAAAAGTTTTTCTGTTATACAATTTTGCAAAAATGTAATTTTTCTTCTTCAATGATATACGCTGACGAGAGGGCACTGACGGGGAGGCACTGACGGACCCTGATGGGGCTGCACTGATAATCAGGGCACTGATTATCAGTGTAAACAATCTACTCTCTGTGCCCTGTCAGACTTGCCGCTAATCGGCTCTCCTTTCTTCACACAGAGACAACGTGTGAGGAAAGGAATGCCGATAATCGACAAGGCTGTTTACATGATGCTAGCTGTGCTTGGACTAAAAGGGATGCTGTTATTAGCCCTTTATAATGATCTGTGATCAGCTGTGGGAGGATGTCCATGGACGTCCTTCCAGAACTGGAGAGCCGTGCTGTAGCCGTATTTCTACTTGCTGTACACCTGTGTAAGGTAGGAGAGTTCTACCTACACAGCTTGTGTTTGTAAGGGGGGGTGCAGGGGACAGAGGACATTTCAGTGGGGGGGGGTGCAGGAGACAGAGGACAATGTTTTGGGGGACACAGGAAACTTGCTTTGGGGGGAGGGGGGCATAGAACACTGCTTTGGGGGGCACAAGAAACTTGCTTTGGGGGAGGGGGCAGAGGGCACTATAAAAGTGATGTGAAGGGGACAGAGGACACTGCTATAGGGGTACAGAAGACACTGCAATAGGGGGGGCCTATAAGGAACCCCATCACCCCTGGGGACAGGGACCCCTTCTCACCTGGGGACAGGGACCCTTCTTCCCTGGGGACAGGGACGTCATCACCCCTGGGGACAGGGACCCCCTTCTCAACTGGGGACAGGGACGCCATCACCCCTGGGGACAGGGACCCCTTCTCACCTGGGGACAGGGACCCTTCTTCCCTGGGGACAGGGACCTCATTACCCCTGGGGACAGGGACCCCCTTCTCAACTGGGGACAGGGACGTCATCACCCCTGGGGACAGGGACCCCCTTCTCAACTGGGGACAGGGACACCATCACCCCTGGGGACAGGGACCCACTTCTCAACTGGGGACAGGGACGCCATTTCCCCTGGTTACAGGGACCCCTTCTAACCTGGGGACGGGGACTCCTTCTCACCTGGGGACAGGGACCCCTTTTCACTTGGGACGGGGACCCCTTCTCACTTGGGACGGGGACCCCTTCTCACCTGGGGACAGGGACGCCATCAACCCTGGGGACAGGGAGGCCTTCTCACCTGGGGACGTGAACCACATTACCCCTAGGGATGGGGACCCCTTCTCCCCTAAGGGCAGGAACCCCATCTCCAGACCATGCTGGCTGGCAGGGCTGGAGTCAGCCACCCTTGGGTGCCAGGATGGGGGAAGGGGGTAGTAACATCTGAATCCCCAGCCACATGATCCCTCAGGGTGAACTGGCTTTGTATTAGTGAAGCACTTTAGAGTGAGGTAAACCTGTACTGTTATTATTACTATGTTAGGATTATTATTATCTTCATTTATTAGCAGGTGAATGCGGCCCTCCATGCATTAGCATACATTGAATCTGGGCCTTAAGTGGAAAAAGGTTGTGGACCCCTTTGTAGGAAGGAGCCATCCTTGTTTAGGTATCATGAACGATCAGCCCCCCCCTCGCTGCAGCCTTTTATCTTGTGGCTTCCTACAATGTTGCAGAACATTGTAACAAAATGAAAGAAAAATTCTGTTTGGGTACAGTGTAGAATGACCGCGCAATTGTCATTTAACCACTTCAGCCCCGGAATTGGCAGCCAAAGGACCAGGCCCCTTTTTAGCGATTCGGCACTGCGTAACTGACAATTACGCGGTCGTGCGACGTGGCTCCCAAACAAGATTGGCGTCCTTTTTTTCCCACAAATTAGCTTTCTTTTGGTGGTATTTGATCGCCCCTGCGGTTTTTATTTTTTGCGCTATAAACAAAAATAGAGCGACAATTTTGAAAAAAAAAATTTCCTTTTTACTATAATAAATATACCCCAAAAATATATAAAAAAACATTTTTTTTCTCAGTTTAGGCCGATACGTATTCTTCTACATATTTTTTGTAAAAAAAATCGCAATTAGGGATTATTGATTGGTTTGCGCAAAAGTTATAGCGTTTACAAAATAGGGGATAGTTTTATAACATTTTTATTAATATTTTTTTTTTTTACTAGTAAAGGCGGCGATCAGCGATTTTTATTGTGACATTATGGCGGACACATCGGACATTTTTGACACATTTTTGGGACCATTGTCATTTATACAGCAATCCTATTTAAATGCATTGATTCCTGTATAAATGACAGTTGTAGTGAAGTTAACCACTAGGGGGAGGGGTTATGGGCTCTGACGTGTGTGTGTTGTTTTACATTAGGGGGCGTGGCTGACGTCTGACGTCATTGATCGGCTTTCCCGATGACCGGATGACAGGCAGAGTAGGAAGCGCGGGGAGAGGTTGTTTACACATACCTCTCCCCGCTCTTCAGCTCCGTGACCCGATCGTGGGACACCAGCGGCGATCGGGTCCGCTGGTCCCGCGGCCGGGGTCACGGAGCTCCCGGGTCGCGAGCGCGCCGCTGGCGGCGCGCATGCGACCCACGGGCAGGCAATTAAAGGATCACGTATATATACGTGATTTTGCCTGCCCGTGCCATTCTGCTCACGTATATCTGCGTGAGGCGGTCGGGAAGCGGTTAAAAAGCGACAGTGCTAAAAGGTGAAAATTGGCTTGGGCAGGAAGGGGGGAAAGTGCTGAAAGTATTGAAGTGGTTAATTTAATAGGTTCATACATATAACGATACCTCTGTATAAATTTAAGAAGATAAAATTTAATTTAGATACATAGAAAATATGAATAAGAAAATAAAATAAAAATATACAAAAATAAATAAAATAGAAAATTATACATAAATCAAGAAACAAAAATAAAACTACTACTAATAATAATAAAAATAAAATACAAAAAAAAAAAAATGAAACAAAGTTCCAAAATTATTTAAAAATACATCTAATAATCTTCAATGAAGCAATTGATATCCAATTCCACATTTAGTACATTAGGTTTCATCATATTCAATTAAAATATCCTATAAGTTTTGTTACGCGATACCTCCCTTCGCAAGTTTGAGTTTCTCCAATTTTGATCTATTCCACTTTCAGTTTCACTTTCCGCTCCTCTTCCTTTCTCTGTTGGGGTAGCTCAAGGCTCTGTCCTTGGGCCCCTCCTATTCTCACTCTATACCTCTTCCCAGGGCCAGTTGATAACCTCCCATGGCTTCCAATACCACCTACCTCTAAGCCAATGACACCCAGCTCTATCTCTCCACTCCTCAACTTACCCCCTTCAATCTCCTCACGGATCTCAAACTTACTGAATGACATATCGGTATGGATGTCATACCACTTTCTCAAACTCAATCTTTCTAAAACTGAGCTTGTTATATTTCCTCCTTCCCGGTCCCCCCCCCCCACCATGACTTTACCAATAAGATCAACAGCACAACCATTGGTCCCTCCACACATGAATGTGGGTACTAGAATAATACACCTCACTAACCAATCCGTGACTGCTGCCCCTCTCTGACAATCCCTTCACTGGCTTCCCCTACCCCACCGTATAAAATTCAAAATGCTAACCACAACATACAACTCACTTATTCAGGGAAGCCTATCCCACACCCACCTAACAACTGCCCCAGAGCCACCCTCATCAAATCATTCCCTGCATCCATTACCTTTTGTACCACCACCCAGTCCCTTTAGAATGTAAGCTCTACGAGCAGGGCCCTCCTGTCCTTTCTGTATTGAACTGAACTATAATTGTGCTACATGTAAAGCGCTGTGTAAACTGTTGGCGCTATATAAATCGTGTATAATTATAATAATAATATTTTGTCTATGGTGTAAAATTTGAGGTGTTGTGGGTCTCTATTGTGTTTGTTCCTGAAATGATTTGAAACACTTGTGTCTGAACCCCTTATTTATGTTTTTAATATGTAATGTAATATGTTAATACCTATCCTAATAGAATGTTTTCTCGTTGTTCTCCCTACGTACTGTAGCCCACAGCTGCATTCCAGTATGTAGGTCACATGTGTGCTACAGCACGTAATCAGTTTTTGCATAATTTTATTTGATTTGGAACTCTGTTGTTTTTCTTGTTCCTTTTTTAGTGGTCCTACAAGGTTTGCATTTACCACACTTATAGAAGCCTTTATGGTCAAAGAAGGTTACCATTTTTTTTAGGTGGGTCAGATACATTTTTTACTATACTATCTCTAAGTCTCCTCGCTCTTCTGTAAATAAACCTTGGTTTAGATGTTAAAATTTTACTTAGATGGGGGTCATTACAAATGATTGGCCAATTTTTCTTTACAATTCCCTCTAATGCCGCGTACACACGATCGGAATTCCGGCCAGAAAAAGACAGATGAGAGCTTTTCATCGGAAAATGCGACCGTGTGTAGGCTCCATCGGAATTTTGCTGGCCGAATTTCCAACAGCAAAGAATTGATAGCATGTTCTCAATTTTTTAGATAGAAAAGGTTTCTATCGGAAATTCCGATCGTCTGTAGTAATTCTGACGCGCAAATTTCCTACGCATGCTCGGAGACAATTCAAAGCATGCTCGGAAGCATTGAACTCGGCTTGTCGTAGTATTGTATGTCACCGCGTTCTTGACGGTCGGAATTTGGTGTGACCGTGTGTAGGCAAGACAGTTTGAGCTGAATTCCATCTGAATTCCGTTGGGAAAACCATCAGAGCTTTTTCCGACGAGAATTACGATCGTGTGTACGCGGCATAAGACTTTATACTCCAAGTTAAATCCTGCCATAAAGGATACTTTGTTTCTCTCGGTTGTTGTCATTGGTTGTTCATGTAGTATAGTCATTTGTACCTATTTGTTTAATTCTTCCCGATTTCTTTTCCAAACAATTAATATATCATCTATAAATCTTTTGTAGACCGATATTTGTGGCCAATATCATCCAAATATTTCCTCCTTCTCCCACTTGTTAAGGAATACAGTATATTGGCCACACTTGGAGCATATTTGTTCCCCATACCCACCCCCTTTATTTGTCTATAATATTTATGTTTGTGCCAGAAAAAGTTGTTTCCAATGGCCATTCTCAACCCCTCCAGTATACATTTCCTTTGTTTTAACTTCAAATCTGACAGATTTTTTAATGCCCATGCTACTGCTGCCAGTGCATTGCTTTGTTTTATGCTAATGTATAGAGACTCCACATTTATTGATACCAATAGTGTGGAATTATCTACACATACAGTGGTGTGAAAAAGTGTTTGCCCCCTTCCTCATTTCCTGTTCCTTTGCATGTTTGTCACACTTAAGTGTTTCGGAACATCAAACCAATTTAAACAATAGTCAAGGACAACACAAGTAAACACAAAATGCAATTTGTAAATGAAGGTGTTTATTATTAAAGGTGAAAAAAAATCCAAACCATCATGGCCCTGTGTGAAAAAGTGATTGCCCCCCTTGTTAAAACATACTATAACTGTGGTTGTCCACACCTGAGTTCAATTTCTCTAGCCACACCCAGGCCTGATTATTGCCACACCTGTTCACAATCAAGGCATCACTTAAATAGGAGCTGCTTGACACAGTAAGGTCCACCAGAAGATCCTTAAAAGCTACACATCATGCCGAGACCCAAAGAAATTCAGGAACAATTGAGAAAGAAAGTAATTGAGATCTATCAGTCTGGAAAGGGTTATAAAGCCATTTCCAAAGCTTTGGGAATCCAGCGAACCACAGTGAGAGCCATTATCCACAAATGGCGAAGACATGGAACAGTGGTGAACCTTCCCAGGAGTGGCCGGCCGCCCAAAATTACCCCAAGAGCGCAGCGACGACTCATCCAAGAAGTCACAAAAGACCCCACAACAACGTCCAAGGAACTGCAGGCCTCACTTGCCT
Organism: Lithobates sylvaticus; assembly: GCA_028564925.1. Lineage (NCBI taxonomy): Eukaryota > Metazoa > Chordata > Amphibia > Anura > Ranidae > Lithobates > Lithobates sylvaticus. Next base: position 59,892,635 of record CM053030.1, read on the forward strand.
CAGTTAAGGTCAGCGTTCATGCCTCCACCTTCAGGAAAAGACTGGGCAAAAATGGCCTGCATGGCAGAGTTCCAAGGAGAAAACCACTGCTGAGCAAAAAGAACATCAAAGCTGTCTCAATTTCTCCACAACACATCTTGATGATCCCCAAGACTTTTGGGACAACATTCTGTGGACCGATGAGACAAAAGTGGAACTCTTTGGAAGGTGTGTGTCCAAGTATATCTGGCTTAGAAGGAACACTGCATTTCAGAAAAAGAACATTATACCAACAGTAAAATATGGTGGTGGTAGTGTGATGGTCTGGGGCTGTTTTGCTGCTTCAGGACCTGGAAGACTTGCCGTGATAAAAGGAACTATGAATTCTGCTGTCTACCAAGAGATCCTGAAGGAGAATGTCCGACCATCTGTTCGTGTACTCAAGCTGAAACGAACTTGGGTTCTGCAGCAGGACAATGATCCTAAACACACCAGCAAGTCCACCACCGAATGGCTGAAGAAAAACAAAATGAAGACTTTGGAGTGGCCTAGCCAAAGTCCAGACCTGAATCTATTGAGATGTTGTGGTATGACCTTAAAAAGGCCGTTCATGCTCGAAAACCCTCTAATGTAACTGAATTAGGACAATTCTGCAAAGATGAGTGGGCCAAAATTCCTCCAGGACGCTGTAGAAGCCTCATTGCACGTTATCGCAAACGCTTGGTTGCAGTTGTTGCTGCTAAGGGTGGCCCAACCAGTTATTAGGTTTAGGGGGCAATCACTTTTTCACACAGGGCCATGATGGTTTGGATTTTTTTCACCTTTAATAATAAACACCTTCATTTACAAATTGCATTTTGTGTTTACTTGTGTTGTCCTTGACTATTGTTTAAATTGGTTTGATGTTCCGAAACACTTAAGTGTGACAAACATGCAAAGGAACAGGAAATGAGGAAGGGGGCAAACACTTTTTCACACCACTGTACCTCCTTGAGAGTATATATGACATCCATTCTGTCTTTAATGAATGCCTGCCCCTTGCCTGCTAGGGGTTGTAAAAATACATCATGGTATTCCCCCAATCTCAAATGGATGGATCCAATTCCGCTGATAATTGGTCTTCCCCGTGGTTTAGGTCTAGGTTTGTGTACTTTCGGGACCTGTTAGATTACAGGTACTTTTGGTGCCTCAGGTAAAAAATATCTGCCTTCTTTCTTATTTAATATTCTGTTTATAATCCCATTATTTGAAAGCTATTTTAGTTTCGTTCTTAGTTCCTTATTCGGGTTCTTACTCAATTTTTGGTAAGTGGTAGTGGGATTAACCAACCTATCTAGTTCTGCTGCACAATCCTCTTTTGTTAATATACAAGTCCCCCTCCCTTGTCTGCAGGCCTCACCAATATGTCCTTACGTTTTTCTAATTTCTTAATACCCTGCCGTACTCTATCATGCTTTTTTATTTGTTTAGGTTTAATACCTTTAATTTCCTTTTCTACCATTTAAAAAAAAAACTTCTATATACTGATTAGAATTGGATTTTGGGTGGAACGTGGATTTTTTCCTTAACTGACTATTTACGACTAAAAAGGAAGGGAGAGGAAATCCCTCCAAAGTGATGGAATCCCAGGTTGTCACCAGAACTAGAGACCCTATTGGAAGATTCCCCCTTCATTACTGTTTTGGGGACAACCTAAAATTTGTTTGTTTTTTCTTTTACTTAAATTTGTGGTGATAATAGTAAACAGAGCAACCAGAGGGCAAATCCCCCTATTGGGGTCACAGACAGCAATAAAAACTTGACAGGTGTTCTAATCCCTCTCCACTATATCCAAAACTAAACAGTTTTTGCCATCCACAACACCACCCCCAGCTACATAACCAACATCATCTCGAGATATTGCCCAAATCGTCCTCTCCGCTCCTCCCAGGACATCTTGCTCTATAGCTCCCTTGTTACCTCCTCCCATGCTCACCTTCAGAACTTTTCCAGAACCTCTCCCATCCTCTGGAACCCTCTACCCAATATGTCCGGTCAGCCTCTACCCTGTCTGCCTTTAGGCGATCCTTGAAAACTCATTTATTCAGGGAAGCCTACCCCACCTCCACCTAAAAACTGTACTTGGGTTACCTTTTGTACCACCTCCCCCTCTCTTTAGATGGTAAGCTCCATGAGCAGGGCCCTTCTGTTCCTTCTGTATTGAACTGTGTTGTAATTATAGTGTCTCCCTTTATATACATAAAGTGCTGCGCAAACAGTTGACGCTACATCAATCCTGTGTAATAATAATAATAGATACTGCTGGAATGTGCTCATCTGATTTGAGCCGACCATGCAAATGTTATTGATAGGTCCACTTTTAGGCCTGGTTCACACTGGAACCAGCTGCGGATCGCACAGGAGCATTGTGCGTCCCTGTTCCCCCGTTTCAGGGACGAATCTATGCCTGAATTCTGCCCTGAAACAGAGCCAAAGACGCACAGCGTTTCTGTGCTGTGAGCTCCGCAGCCGCAACGGAGATATGTGAACCGGCTCCATAAGGAGCCAGTGACATTCTCCTGCAATGCGAATTGGATGCGGTGAAATCTGCATCTATTTCGCATAGGTGTGAACCCGGCCTAAAGCTGAACTCTGAGATAAGCAAACTGTGACGGACCTCGTACCCAAGATGTCCGCCGTAAATGCTTCCTCCGTCCGGTACCACACAATCCAAGACCCCTTAGCTCACCCAGTCACCAGACAACACCAGTGTAGGCTACATCAGGAATTCATCTTTATTTGACATGTCACACATATATACAGCCAGATGACTCACCCCAACTAATTAGCATGAGCTAATTATCTTAATCAACACTGGACTCCATCATTCAATTGCAGGGTTAATTAGCACACACAACAATAGGTGAAACACAGGCTGTCTGGAGTTCATAACATTAGCATCTCTTGCTAATATGCCAAATACGCATACAGATTCTATGTGTATTGGGGGGCCAGCATGGACCTGAATCCAAGCAACACCAGCTCAGGGGTCCCAGGCCTGCAGCTCAAAGAGCACTGTTCCCCCAAATGCCAGGGCCCATAATCGCAAGGCAACAGGCTCGCACTCAGTCCCCTCCAACAGCCCGTGTCCCGGCTAGGTCCGTCACATTTCTCCCCTTTCGGCAGGAGACTAACACAGGAGGAGACCCCAGACGGGTTGACTCCGAAGTTAGTCAGTGGTTCCAGTCCTCTAATGCCTGTACCCACACAGTACCCCAAACAAATTGTTCCAAACAGAGCACGACTCACCCAGCCAACTTCTGCCTCTCTCATAGAACATATCCGCCGCTGGGGAGAGGCCTGGACTGGCCCTTCTCCCTGGAGTCTTTTCAGCCGCTGGAGAGAAGACAGGGTGACTGGGCTCACTCCATCATGCTGTTGGGGATCTGGTCCGACAGCCCAGCATCCCTGGGGTATACAGGTGGGGACTGCAGTCCCATCCCCCTTTACAGGAAATCTGCCCTCTGTTAGTTGTGGGCAGAGGCCAGCAGCACTTTGTTCCGTTGCCAGCAGTTCAGCTGGGTGTAGGAGCTTCCCTACATCATCTCCTCCAGCTAACTGTTGGGGAGAGAGGCCAACTGCCCCAGCTCCCTGGAACTCCGCAGTTGTTGCTGGTGCTGGACAAAGGTGGGCAGCACTCTGCCCTGTTGCCAGCACTTCTGCTGGGGACTCCACATCCACCGCTCTGGTTAACCGTTGGGGCAGGAGGCTGGCTTCCTCCACTCCCAAATTGTGTAGCTGCCATTGGGAAGGGGAGCCGGCTGCTTCCTTTTCCATTCCCTCATCTGGCTGCTGGGATGACATGTCTGTGGTATTGTCTCCCAGGTGCACGGATCTTTGCTGGGGAGGAAAGACCGCTTTCTCCCCCCTGGCCGACTGTTGAGGAGGGACAACAAACACCTCCTCTCCCTTCTCCCCCTGTATCTGCTGCTGGGAAGTGATCGCCACCTTCTCACCCTGAGCCTCCAAAACTGACACAGGTGTGGGGCAGAGGTCTTGGACCCTCTGTCCGGTGACCAGCGCTTCAGCTGGGGAAGTTCCTTGTAACTCCCCAGATACTGCTGTTGATGCTGGGCAGAAGTTAGCAGAGCTCTGCCCTGTTGTCAGCACTTCAGGTTTGGGGACGGCAATCTCCAGAGTTTCCACTGCCGATTCTCTTGCATGCTGCTGGACAGGCACATTCCTCCATCCAACCTCGTTTTGTGCAGTAACAGGTTTGTCAAGGTCAGTCAGCACTTGCTGCATCCGCCATAAGACCTCCGCGTCCATAGCTGCGGGGGCAGGTGGGCAAAGCACTCTGTTACTATGCCACATTGCTGACTCTTCAGCCAGGATTTCAGAGCTGTCTGCTGGTATTTCCTGATAGTCCCAGGCAAAGGGAGCCCCACCCTGCTGCTGAGCAGTGTCTAGCAGCTGTATGTAGGCAATCTCCAGCTCCCATTCCTGAGCGGCCAGGAACTCCAAATCTTCCTGTGCCCAGAGCACTTCCGAGACGTTCAATCTTTGCTCTCTGTGCTCCATTATTTCCTCCAAACGCCACTCCAGATCACTCCCAAAGTAGGGGTCCTCGGACAGCCTCCAGTACAACAATCCCAGGCCATTATAATCAAAGCCTTCCGTGGGCCTGTCATCCGCTGTCCACGGGCACACTTGGGCTACATACCACCGGAGGGCTCTGTAGCTCTCGTCCAAACGCATTTCTGCCCGGATCAGCCTGCTTAACTCAGCTGTCCACTCTTGTTTCGGTTGTTCCCCCAATAACAGCATTCGTACTTCATACTGCGACCAGTACCTTACATGGATGGAGGGGAGAACTTTTCCCTGGTGTCGCTGCTCACAGGCTAGCGCTTCTTTCCAGAGTTGTAGGCGAACAGAATCATACCATCCCAGCAGGACCTGCACCGATACTGGTCCTCTGTGCTGTATCCGCATCTCTCGCAACCTCCTTCCGAATTCCTCTTCCATGACGTATCTGTACCTCTGCTATCCGGGCCTTGGATCCAGGTGATGGTTTGGATGTGTTCACGACAAGGAAGCACGATCCCACCGCTGCCAGCCAATTGTGACGGACCTCGTACTCAAGATGTCCGCCGTAAATGCTTCCTCCGTCCGGTACCACACAATCCAAGACCCCTTAGCTCACCCAGTCACCAGACAACACCATTGTAGGCTACATCAGGAATTCATCTTTATTTGACATGTCACACATATATACAGCCAGATGACTCACCCCAACTAATTAGCATGAGCTAATTATCTTAATCAACACTGGACTCCATCATTCAATTGCAGGGTTAATTAGCACACACAACAATAGGTGAAACACAGGCTGTCTGGAGTTCATAACATTAGCATCTCTTGCTAATATGCCAAATACGCATACAGATTCTATGTGTATTGGGGGGGCCAGCATGGACCTGAATCCAAGCAACACCAGCTCAGGGGTCCCAGGCCTGCAGCTCAAAGAGCACTGTTCCCCCAAATGCCAGGGCCCATAATCGCAAGGCAACAGGCTCGCACTCAGTCCCCTCCAACAGCCCGTGTCCCGGCTAGGTCCGTCACACAAACATTGTCTAAATGCAAGAGGTATGTGTATTTTTACTTAAATCTTGGAATGTTTTGTGTATTTCTTCCAGGTTTCCACAGTAAGCCAGCGTGAAACTTTTCCTCTGTGCAGGAGCTTTCTGTAATAAAGACCGGTCACTGCTGCTCTAGCGCCTTGTGCAGAGTGACTGGTCTAGTCTTCGCCGCTCCTTAGTTTTCTACAGGCAGCCTGTAGTGGGTGGAGCCTGCTGAATCCCTCCCACTGCTCTGCTTGCTGCACGCTCATGGTGGCACTGCTACTTTTACAAGGTCATGTCTGGATTTGCAAATGCATTTGAGGCACACCAAATGTTTGTTTTTTTTGTGGCTAGTGAGGAATATATTTAAAATGAAAGTGTTTGTGCCTGGCCAATTTATTTAAAAAAAATAAAAAAATAAAAAAAAAAAAAGAATAAGAAAGAAAAAGAAAAACACAAAAGTTGAATTCCCTCTTCTGGAAGAGAATCAAATCATCCAAGCAATATATTGCAAGGACTTTTCAAGAGCACAGGCATGACCGATGACTTTTAATAGAGCATACGGTATTAAAAAGGCCTGTCACTGGAATATCTACCAAGCCCAATCTACATTGCTAGTGGCAGTAAATCTATTCCAACCGGCTTGCAACATGCTTGATATATGTCATCCGGCACCCGGGTCTGCGCGGCGGAAGTGTCCCCTCCTCCGCACCTCATATACAAATCTCATTCATTGCATTTTATCAGTTTCATTCTGTTAATGGCTCAGAGAAATGGATGTATGATTTATACACATCCTAAGTCATCCTGATGGAGTGCTTGCTATGGTTTTGTCATTCACAGCCAGCCAGCCAGAAATGCTGACAGAGCACAATGTAAACAATAAAAACTGGGCCCCAAGGGCTACCAGGCCAGAATACACAAGTGTCTGCTGTTTTTTTTTTTTGCATTTGAAGATAAATAAGTTCTTGTTAAAGGGAAACTCAAGTAGGAATCAAAACCAAAGCCCTGAGATGTAATAGGGAACACAGCCTACCTGCTCAATGCTTTAGGCCCCATTTACATTCACAAATGGGGCCTGTTTATTATTACATACAGGAGTACCCAGCGCGTCTGCATCCATGGACGATCAGTCACAAGTAATACCTGGCTGTCAGCCTGCCATTGCTTTTTAAAAATTGGACTTCTGCAGCTAATCACTGGGAACCCCTGCTAGGTCTTTGCCTGTAATCGCAAACGATCCCATTCGCAAGTGTAAATAGGGTCGTAGAACTGCTGTAATGCACCATCATACCTACTGTTGGTAAACTGGGAATACCTTTTGCTTCACCATTTGTAATACAAGAAATGTATTCCCAAAACGCACCCACTGTAGGTTTTCAGGTTCACTTCATCACAGTTGCCAATCAGAATCAGTTCAAGCCTGAAGCAGAAAATTTCACAGACCAACCCAAGTCACATGTGAGGAGGTTTCTGGAATGTGATGCAAGTGGACTACTTAGAACCAAAGTGCATCTGTGGGCAAGATAAAAAAAAAAAGAAACAACTCGCTTGTATAAAGAGGCTCCTCCTTTTGCTGACATTCTAATTTCACGCACAAAGCCCCTGGAATCTGGGCTGCTCTGATTAGCTTAGGATCCAAGAACACATCCAAGTCTACCCTAAGACCCCTTTCACACTGGGGCCGCCCGTGCGTTAGCGGTAAATCGCTGGTCGTTTTAGTGGCGCTTTACCACTGTTCGCTTTTCGGCTGCTATCGGGGCGCATTTAACCCCCACTAGCAGGGGTTGTTTTCTTGGTAACTATGGTCCGTGTAGTTCTAGGCCAGGGGTCTCAAACTGGTGGTCCTCCAGCTGTTGAGAAACTAAAAGTCCCATCATGCCTCTGCCTGTGGGAATCATGCTTGTAACAGTCAACCTTGCAATGCCTCATAGGACTTGTAGTTTCGCAACAGCTGGAGGGCCGCCAGTTTGAGACCCCTATTCTAGGCTGATTCCTCACCATTCTCATGATCATTGAAAGTCCAAGAGGTAAGATCTTGCATGGAGCCCCAGACCGAGGGAGGTTGACAATGTGTCAATTGCCAGGAGAATTCAGGCCGTCTTGGATGCCAAAGGCAGTGTTTCCATATTTTTGTCCAACCCCTGTATGTAGATATAGCTTACAATTACATTCACAAAAGTGCCCAAATTATTTGATAAACAAAAGTCCATGATATATCAAAATTTCATAGTGTGCAGTCCTCCACAATTATTCCACCACGTTATCTTGAAGCAGATTAAAGGCTCACTGGAATATATTGACCTCTCGTTAAAAAGCAGGTTAGACCGTACCTTTCCCAGAGGGATTCATTGTACTTGATGTTAAATCTTTTTCTTCTAAATTGGGCTGGACTCTATATTGATTCTCCACTTCACTCTTTCTCCACTTTCCATGGTCCTTGACTCAAGAATATTTTAAAGGAGAGAAACATCTCCACAGTGCAGCATTAATTAGAGTTGCATACTCACAGTGTTTTACACTCATTCTGTCATTAAACAGAATCACCACATATAAAAGATCTTGTACAAGATTACAATAAAAGGAAGTAATGTCACCAGCACACCAGGATCTCCAAAAATGGGTCTAAAACTTTAATCAGCAATCACATAATTACAGCAGAAAGCGACGTTTTGGAGCCACGCAGGACCCCTTCATCAGGCATGTGACCATGGGGTCCTGCGTGGCTCCGAAACTTCGCTTTCTGCTCTAATTATGTGATTGCCGATTAAAGTTTTGGACCCATTTCTGGAGATCCTGGTGTGCTGGTGACATTTCTTTCTTTGACTATACACGGCTCCAGCCGGTGGTCACTTCAGCACCCATTTATAAATACAGCCATCGCTACAGGAATGTGTGCGTTGGGAATATTGCATTGGAAGATTACAATAAAAGACCCACCAGCTGTAAAAGACTTGTATTAATCGAGTCACAGGAGAACTTCCCATAGGTCAATTTGCACACTACAAATTATTCCCCCAGTGATCCACAGGAGTACAGCCAAACAAGCTCAGGCTGCACTTCTCCTTTAAAGGGGTTGCAAAGGTTCGTGTTTTTTCACCTTAATGCATTCTATGGGGCTCTTGATTAGATAGATTGATAGCAGCGCAGCCACTGGCTGCTGTCAATCAAATCCAATAATGCGGGCCCCCGGGGGGCTGGGCAGAGTCCTGCATTGGGCGTTTATTGAACGCTGGACTCTGGAGCACGCCCACAAGGTAACCCCCCAGGAGAGCACTTCTCCCAGGGGGTTAGCTGATGTGGGGAGGAGCCGCAAGAGCCGCAGAGGGAACCCAGAAGAGCAGGTTCAGGGAACCTCTATGCAAAACAAGCTGCACAGTGGAGGTAAGTATGAAATGTTTTTTTTTTTTAACCCAAACCTTTAGTGTCACGTTTAGGCCCAGCTCCTGAAGGCTTTAATGGGGTTAAGAACTGTGTAAAACATCATAAAATAGGTTGTCAGTGCCATATAAGCAAAAAAAATAAAAAATCCCAAAAAAACAAACACATCAAATGCAATATCGCTGGTGACTTGAAACAAGCCTAAAATCAATATAGACCTGAGCTCAAGCCTCTCTTTATCAGTCTCGTATAATCAATTTAGTACAGTTTGTTAAGCATTACAACAAACTTTATTTTACAGTTGACAGAGCGAACACTCAGACAGCAGGCTTCCTGGCCACTGTACTGTGACATTAATCTGGAAATATAAAATGCTGTTTTCAGAGGAGCAGTTCCCGACAAATTTTACCATCCTGCAGAGAGAGAACGATTTCTATCTAACAGCGTACAAGGTGAACATTCTACCATTTACCATCACACTGACATATTAAATGTTCAATGTTGTTCTGAACTTTCTTACAGGGACTGAAAAAAAAAATAAATAATATACATAGATATATATATATATATAAACACACACAATATTGTCAAAAAGCATTGGGACACCTGCCTTTACACACACAAACTTTAAAGGGTTAAATATTGAGTTGGCCCACCCTTTGCAGCTATAACAGCTTCAACTATTCTGGGAAGGCTGTCCACAAGGTTTAGGAGTGTGTCTATGGGAATGTTTGAACACTTCTTTTATTCTATTTTTTATTTTTTACCCGAGGTTAGAAAACAAATTGTGGGTGAATTAGCTATGTTTTTTTATTTTTTTCTGCTTTGCCACAAATACACGGAATCACATATTTCAAACCCGATAGAACACATTTGGGGTGAATTAGAGCGGAGACTGTGAGCCAGGCCTTCTTGTCCAACATCAGTGCCTGACATAACAATTGCGCTTTTGGAAGATTGGTCAAACATTTCAATGAATGTTCCCACTCCTAAACCTTGTGGACGGCCTTCACAGAAGAGTTGAAGCTGTTCATAGCTGCAAAGGGTGGGCCAACTCAATATTGAACTTTATGGATGAAGACTGGGATGTCATTAAAGTTCACGTGTGTGTAAAGGCAGGCATTCCAATACTTTTGGTAATATAGTAAAATTATATGTACAATTTTTATAGAGAAAATTTTATTTATATATATATATATATATATATATATATATATATATTGTGGCAGAGCAAGGCTCTGTGTCCCTATGAAAATGGGGTTAAAGTGGACACAGAGTCTGCATATCGGCTGAGTGCAGAGCTACAGAGCGTAAATTTGAAACAGAGAAAACTGCTCTGGCAGTTTTCTCCAGGTTTTGCTAGTTCACTATGGGGCTCTGTAGTTTGGAGATCCTACAGAGTCTTGGGTGGGATGGGATCTCCAACCCTGTGTCCGGGTCTTGTGGACAGCCAGCAGGGTGTGTGCCCAGGTGCTCACAGCCCATATAACGAGGGGCTGGTGAGAGCAGAAGGGAAGGAAGGTGGAGTTGGAGAAGTGGCTGTTAAGAGAGTGTCGCTGTGTGAGGTTAGATGCTGTGTCCATTAAGAAGCTCAAAGCTGTGTGTGTCCAAGGAGCCAGAAGCTGTGTGCATTGAGGGGCTTGAAGCTTTAAGGAGCCCAAAGTTGTGGAAGATCTGGTGGTTTGAGTTACCAGTACCTAGAACAGCAGTGCTGTTGAAGAGTAGCCAGGTGGGCTTGCATTTTCAGTTTTGTGTTGAATGACGTGTAAACCCCTGCGTGGGATTCCTGGATGGACTTTTGTTTTTCCTATTAATAAATGTGGGCTTACCAGGCCCTTAACTATAAATGCCTGTCTGATGTGGACTCACTTCTCCAAAACGCATCTATCCACTTGAGCTGTACAATCCCCAATATATATTTTATATTGTTTATTATATATATATATAATATATATATATATATTATATATATATATATATATATATATATAAATATACATTTTTTTTTATATTATTACTGATTAAAATTATCGTGTTCAATTAATCGATTTTTTTTATTTTAATCAATTTAATCGACTAATTTTGATTAATTATAACGCACATACAGATCCAACTACTTTTAGCTGCTCTCCTTGCATTGCAACTCTGCATTAGTCAGTGGTAAATGTGGTATACACTATATACAATCACCCGTCACTAGTTAGTTTCCACAATCCATGAATTAACACTTTAAAAAAAAAAAAGAAACATTTTAAGGAGTTTTTTAATGTTAAATTTGTTTTTAGGGTGGACCTCCACTTTAACAAGGCATTTTCAAACTTGCAGCTCAATTGCTTGCTATCTGGGTAATGCCTCCAGTGGGTATACCAGTCCTGTTGACAACCATCTAAAATGGGAATGCCATTTCACTTCCCGTTGTGTCTCTGGGACAGGAAGTGAAATGAAATGTCCACACTGGGATGCACAAGGCAAAGCCTAAACCGAGAGGTGTTTTCTCTCTGCATGACCTAATCTAAAACTAAAATACAGATTCAAGCTGTATATATACTTTAAATCACCACGATTCCTCCTCCGCAATTGACCTGTCCAGTACAGACAACACACTCCCCTTCCTAATGCCTTCCAATACTTGTTTATTCCCAGCAAGGGTCACGTATTAGCAGCATGGGGCGTGTCCGGTCAATCACAAAACCGGCTCGCAGCCACACTTCTGCAATTCGCAGACACGCCCACTCGGTCGAACCCTTTCAGGCCATAATTGGATCGGTCAGGCGCCTGCTGTATTCCATATATATATATATATACACACACACACACACACAGTATCTGGCAAAAGTGAGTACACCCCTCACATTTTTGTAAATATTTTATTATATCTTTTCATGTGACAACACTGAAGAAATGACACTTTGCTACAATGTAAAGTAGTGAGTGTACAGCTTGTATAACAGTGTAAATTTGCTGTCCCCTCAAAATAACTCAACACACAGCCATTAATGTCTAAACAGCTGGCAACAAAAGTGAGTACACCCCCCAAGTAAAAAATTTCAAATTGGGCCCAAAGTGTCTTTATTTCATGTGGCCACTCTTATTTTCCAGCACTGCCTTAACCCTCTTGGGCATGGAGTTCACCGGAGCTTCCCAGGTTGCCACTGGAGTCCTCTTCCCTCCTCCATGATGACATCACGGAGCTGGTGGATGTTAGAGACCTTGCGCTCCTCCACCTTCCGTTTGAGGATGCCCCACAGATGCTCAATAGGGTTTAGGTCTGAAGACATGCTTGGCCAGTCCATCACATTTACCCTCAGCTTCTTTAGCAAGGCAGTGGTCATCTTGGAGGTGTGTTTGGGGTCGTTATGTTGGCATACTGCCCTGTGGCCCAGTCTCCAAAGGAAGGGGATCATGCTCTGCTTCAGTATGTCACATTACATGAGGAAACTGTGAATGCCAACAATGAACTGCATCTCCCCAGTGCCGGCACCACTCATGCAGCCCCAGATCATGACACTCCCACCACCATGCTTGACTGTAGGCAAGACACACTTGTCTTTGTACTCCTCACCTGGTTGCCGCCACACACACTTGACACCATCTGAACCAAATATGTTCATCTTGGTCTCAGACCACAGGACATGGTTCCAGTAATCCATGTTCTTAGTCTTCTTGTCTTCAGCAAACTGTTTGCGGGCTTTCTTGCGCATCATCTTTAGAAGAGGCTTCCTTCTGGGACGACAGCCATGCAGTCCAATTTGATGCAGGGTGCGGCGTATGGTCTGATCACTGACAGGCTGACCCCCCCACCCATTCAACCTCTGCAGCAATGCTGGCAGCACTCATATGTCTATTTCCCAAAGACAACCTCTGGATATGACGCTGAGCACGTGCACTCAACTTCTGTGGTCAACCATGGCGAGGCCTGTTCTGAGTGGAACCTGTCCTGTTAAACCGCTGTATGGTCTTGGCCACCGTGCTGCAGCTCAGTTTCAGGGTCTTGGCAATCTTCTTATAGCCTAGGCCATCTTTATGTAGAGCAACAATTTTTTTTTTCAGATCCTCAGAGAGTTCTTTGCCATGAGGTGCCATGTTGAACTTCCAGTGACCAGTATGAGAGAGTGAGAGCGATAACACCAAATTTAACACACCTGCTCCCCATTCACACCTGAGACCTTGTAACACTAACGAGTCACATGACACCGGGGAGGGAAAATGGCTAATTGGGCCCAATTTGGACATTTTCACTTAGGGGTGTACTCACTTTTGTTGCCAGCGGTTTAGACATTAATGGCTGTGTGTTGAGTAATTTTGAGGGGACAGCAAATTTACACTGTTATACAAGCTGTACACTCACTACTTTACATTGTAGCAAAGTGTAATTTCTTCAGTGTTGTCACATGAAAAGATATAATAAAATTTTTACAAAAATGTGAGGGGTGTACTCACTTTTGTGAAATTATATAAACACACACGATAAAAAGAATTAGTCCTTTTTGAAATTATCTAAAACAGGAGTAAAAGAGCAGTTTTGGTAAAGAGGAACTGCAGTCTGCTCACATAATTTGTAATAAAAAAACATCTTTGCCATTCTGAAGCTTCCCTCACTTTGTATATTATTTTATATATACTTTGATTCTGTACTTGCCAAATATGCTGCAGAAATCTCCCTCCACTGAGTCGGGCTGCATCCATTTTAACTGTGAACAGCTGAAGCTGCTGCCTGTTCACTTCCTGGATTTACACAGAGGCACACCTCCAGCTCTGCAGCTCTCATTGGCCCTCTTATGATTCATCCCCCCTCCCTTCCTGGCAAACTCACAATGAAACCACAAAGCCGATTCACTCCCTGGTTATCTCTCGCCTTGACTACCGCAACTCCCTCCTCATTGGCTTACCTTTAAATAGACTATCCCCCCTTCAGTGCAGCATGAATGCTGCTGCTGCCAGACTCATCCACCTTACAAACTGCACAGTGTCTGCTACCCCTCACTGCCAATCGCCCAACGAATGAAATTCAAAATACTAAGAATAAGTTACAAAGCCATCCACAACTCTGCCCCCAGCTACATCACTAGCCTAGTCTCAAAATACCAACTTAATCATCCTCTTCGTTCCTCCCAAGACCTCCTGCTCTCTAACCCCCCTTATCACCTCCTCCCACATTTGCCTCCAGGACTTCTCCCGAGCCTCTCCCATCCTCTGGAATTCCCTACCCCAACCTGTCAGATTGTCTCCAAATCTATCCACTTTTAGGCGATCCCTGAAAACTTTTCTTAAGAGAAGCCTACCCTGCCTCCACCTAACAACTGCACTTCTATTTTCTTCATTAGCTCATCCCCCACAGCTATTACCCTTTCGTATCACTCGACCCTCCCTCCTAGATTGTAAGCTCTAACGAGTAGGGCCCTCTGAATCCTCCTGTATTGTGATTGTACTGTCTACCCTAATGTTGTAAAGCGCTGCGCAAACTGTCAGCGCTATATAAATCCTATATAATAATAATAGCAGGAGCAGAACACTCACATTGGTCTGCTACGATGAATACTTATAGAACTGTAAACCTATTGAGTTGGGTATATGGATCAGATAATTTCTGATACTGCATCTTCAGGTTACAGTCTGATGATCGCCAGAAATGTCGCTAACAGACTTTAAATGCTGTGCATTTTAGATTAGCAACAGTGTATAGTTATAAGACCGGCAGAAATGTCACTAGAAACTTTAAATGCTGTGTATTTCTGATTAAGACCGAAGACAGACAGAACTGTCGCTAACAACTTTAAATGCTGTGCATTTTTTGTTAGCAACAGCGTACAGTCCTATAACAGAAAAGTCACTAGTAACTTTAACCGCTTCCCGACCGCCGCATGTAAATATACGTCGGCAGAATGGCACGGCTAGGCAAAAGCATGTGTATATATACGTGCCCTTTAATTGCCTAGCCGTGGGGGCGCGCTCGCGACCCGGTTGGGAGCTTTGTGGCCGCGGGACCAGATCGCCGATTGTGACCCCGATCGCGGGACACAGAGCTGAAGAACAGAGAGAGGTCTGTGTAAACAAACCTCTCCCCGCGCTTCCTACACTGCCTGTCACTGATCTGCTGTTCCCTGTCATCGGGAAAGCCGATCAGTGATGTCAGACATCAGCCACGCTCCCTACTGTATATAAAAAAAAAAAAAAAAACACACAAACAGATCACACTAACTCCTCCCCACCCCCTAGTGGTTAACTCCTTCACTGTCATTTGCATAGGAATCAGTGCATTTTAAAGAGCACTGATTTCTGTATAAATGACAATGGACCCAAAAATGTGTCAAAAATGTCCGATGTGTCCGCAATAATGTCGCAGTCACAATAAAAATCCATTACTAGTAAAAAAAAAAAAAAAAAAAAAAAATTTTAATAAAAATGCTATAAAACTATCCCCTATTTTGTAAACACTATAACTTTTGCGCAAACCAATCAGAGTCATGGTATAGTCAACTGCCCAGCAAAGGGTAAAAACTACCACAGGCAAAGCCTGGACTCTATATACTAAACCTTCAACCACCAGAGGGGAAGCGGGGTAGTTCCAAATAATGGAAGTCTAAGACCCCTTTCACACAGAGGCGCTTTACAGGCGCTACAGCGCTAAAAATAGCGCCGCTCCTGTCTCTCCAGTGTGAAAGCCTGAGTGTTTTCACACTGAAGCGGTGCGCTTGCAGGACATTAAAAAAAAACTCCTGCAAGCAGCATATTTGGAGCAGTGTATACACCACTCTTGCCCATTGAAATCAATGGGGCAGCGCGGCTATACCGCCGGCATACCGCTGCTGCTGCAGCAGCGCTCTGCAGTGGTTTTAACCTTTTCTCGGCTGCTAGCAGGGGGCGTAAAAGCAAGTAACCGCTGACACACCCACCGCCCCAGTGTGAAAGGGGCCTAAGGTGTGTGAATACCCCAGTCGTAATTGCTGTTGGTCTACCACTGTCAAAGTATGAGGAGGTGTAGTTAGCCACACACACAACGGTGAAAAGACCTTAGATGCTTGAGAGGCTTGGACTCTAACGAGCACAGACCTAGGAGATCAATAAAGCCAGCCTCAAGAAGAGGTGGTCACAATATAGCCTGGAGGCAATCAGACACCTGTATGACGTAAGCAATCATTAGATACAGGTTAGTATATGTAGCGCTTGCATACAGGTTTGCACCAGAACCTGTCAATTAGGCCCCTTTCACACTGAAGCGTTTTTCAGAAGCTACAGTGCTAAAAATAGAGCCTGTATATCGCCTGAAAAAAGCGGGTCCTTTCACACTGGAGCGGTGCGCTAACAGGAAGGTAAAAAAAAGTCCTGCTAGCAGCATCTTTGGAGCGGTGAAGGAGCGGTGTATTCACCGCTCCTACCCATTGAAATCAATGGGCAGCGCGGCTATAACGCCGGCAAAGCGCCGCTGCAGCGGCACTTTGCAGGTGGTTTTAACCCTTTTTCGGCCGCTAGCAGGGGTTAAAACCGCCCCGCTAGCGGCCGAATACCACTGCTAAAACAACGGTAAAGCAGCGCTAAATGTATCGCTGCTTTACCGCCGACGCCCCCACCGCCCCAGTGTGAAAACAAGCTTAAGGGTTGCAGTATAATAATTTTTGCTTTTAATTCATCCAAGGGGTGGGCTGTAGCCCAAACCACAAGAGGTCCCAATTAACTCTTACACACCTACAGATATAACTGCAGTGTAAGAAGGAATTAATAGGCTGGAGCTTGATAAGATGTTACACATACCAAGCAACCCCCACAAAGAAAATGTTCACAAGGGTACCCCTTGCTGTGTCGTCGTCCCCATGGGGAAAAACTAGGTGGCAGGCTTTTAAAAGTCAACAACCACTGAATTAACCCTCTTGCAGCTACATGAGTCATAGCAGCTGGCCTAATATATTCAGATTACTTGGTGTGCATTGCTGACCAGGGGAATACTATTTTATTAGCTGGCCAACACAACTATGAACAGCAATAGATCAGACAGGCTCCGAGTGCTGACCCTGCCTTGAGAGGGCTCCTTCGTTGACGGACACAGGGTGGACCGGCGAGGGCTGCTGCGCAGGCAGACACCTTTTGGGGGGGGGTGGGGACCGGCGAGGGCTGCTGCGCAGACGGACAGGGAACCGGTGAGGGCTGCTGCGGACGGACGAACAGGGGAAACCGGTGAGGGCTGCTGCGGATGGGGGGGGGGGGGGGGGGGGGGGACCGGCGAGGGATGCTGTGCAGACGGACATAGGAGGCAGATAACAGGACAGTTATTAATGTTCTCTATACAAACACTGACACTTGAAAGTCAAATGAATCACATTCTCAAAATAAATCCATTCTTTTTACTGAAATAAGTTACAAAAGTTGAAACCCTTGGAAACATAACACAATTAACATAAAAATATAAAACTATTTCCCACTATGCAGTCCCTGTAGTGTCTTTTCCCAACCCTATCCCTCTTTTCCTTTTCCTCTTCTTCTTCTTCTGATCGGGAGCCACAGAGATAGGCTGAGCTGGCATTTTTTTCTTCTTAAGACAACTTAGTGGGTTGGGCCCACGGATGCGTTTCCTCTTTTTCCCTCTGCGTCCTGCTGTGTCCAGAACCATCCCCTGCTCATCCTTCAGATGCTCCAGATTATGCTTCTGATGGTCGGGCACCAGCTCGCTGGCCTGCAAGGCCTTGATGTGAGCCACAGACTTTGGCGACGGCTTGTCCAGGACGATGGTGTTCTGAATGATGAACATCAGAGGGACGCCCGCTTTATTGCGTACTTTGTTTCCGAGACTGTGATCCTGGAACACAAGATTACAAGACTAAGTGTATACTTGCAGTTGTGCTAATTACAAAGCTGTTTTTTTTTCTGGGCCCACTAATCCTGCAGGTAGCTTAATGAAGTCTCACCAGATGAGAGCACAGGGGAAATGGGATACAATGCGGGGATTATCATATATTCCACTAAGCAGGTATGTTGTGCTTTGCAGAGCTGCTAATACACTGGGGATTAACATGCTGCGTGTTGATAAAAGGAACAATACACCCAGAGTGATCAGCAGAATAAATAAAGCATTAACTTGGCTAATCAGATGTATCAATTAGACTAATATCTCATTTGTGGCATGGTGTGAACGTCAATAGGAACATGACTACACGGAGAATGTGGAAAACTCACGATCATTCCAGAAAAAAGTTCCAATACGGCTCGTGGTTAAAGGGAAACCATCAGATTGTGGGTCAATTTTAGTTTTATTTATGGTCAGACTTTTTTTCTCCTTTATCCAATTCATTCACATGATGCAAACATTTAATACACGGACCACCAATGACATAGAATTTTCAAAGCATCCTGGGATTTCTATGAAGACAGCACAGCAGTAGCTTTAACCTTCATGACTGTATTTAAAGCTGGTCAAATGCCAGTAGACTTTTCATTACTGTTAGTGTATCTAAATCTGCTAGTCCATCTAAAGCCCCATACACACGGTAGGACCGTGGACCAACTTTCCCGTGGATTTTTGTCCAAAGGGCGTTGGCCCTCAAGTTGGTATTGCATACACACGGTCGGACTTTTTGAGACAACCAACACGAACGTAGTGACGTTTCAACATACTGACGACACTTCAAAAGAGGACGTTCGAATACTCCAGCGCCACCTTTGGTCAACTTCTATATTGTTGTCTGATCTTTTGCATTGGTTCTGAGCATGCGTGTTTGTACTGTGGACAAAAGTCAGTTGGTTTTGTGTACACACGGTCGGACTTTGGTCCTTCGGACTTTTGTTGGCAGAAAGTTGGTCCGTTCGCACAGCCAACAAAAGTCCGATGCAACCTGGAAAAAGTTGGTCTGATGGAGCGTACACACGGTCGGATGTTGGTCCAAACCAGCTAATTTGCATGTTGGTTGTCAAAAAGTCCGAACGTGTGTACGGGCCTTAATACTAACAAATTAAAGCCAAACTGCAGCTCACAATGAAGATACAGGAAACGTTTTTTTTTGGGGGGATACACAGGTTGAACTGGATGGAGTATTGTCTTTTTTCAGCCTTACCGACTATGTAATAAAGGTTGTGCATTATTAAAGTGTTCCTAAACCCACAACAGTAAAATCAGTCTGTATATGCAGTAAAGCATGCCTGTTATACTCACTGTGGAACCCAAGGGGTTAATCCTCTGCATTGTGTAAAAAGGCTGTTTGATCCTGTCTTCTCTGATCCTCCCCTTCTTTTACTGTCCACAATCCATCTCCTGATCGTAAAGAGCCTTGGAGTCACTCTGCACATGCTCAGTTTGGTGTGCATTGCTATAGTTTTTTTTGAGGGGGGGGGGGGGGCGGTTTTGAGGGTGCATGTGATCAGCACAGGGCCAATCAGCACTGTCCAGACAGAGGGTCAGGGGTAATACAGCCTCATAGGACAGGGAAGACTGAAAACTCCTCCAAGCTTTAACTAGACACTAATAGGAGGTCACAAGACTGCTATATACTGCTGACGAGAAAAAGGTATTTAGCACTTTATATTTAGTAAAATAATTGCATCTCCATGTTCTGTGTACTGTGGGAGACCAGATATAGTGAATGCAGGGTCCTGGGTTTAGTAACAATAAAAGCTGATCATTGCAAGCACTCCTGGTAAATGGCTTGTCTCAACCTTCTAACAGCTACATTTGCAGCAGAGCTTTCTCTGTTGAAAAACACTTACTGGCCGTATCACCAGGTGAAAATAAACGGTAAAAAAGAAGAAAACAATCACTTGTAAGAATTGGTAAGCTGCAAAAAAAAAAAATAAAAAAAATAAAAAATAAAAAAAAGTGTGATTTTAGGTTTAATACTGCTTTACCACTTCAGCCCCGGAAAGGATTTGTCCCCTTAATGACCAGGCCATTTTTTGCAATACGGCACTGCGCTGCTTTAACTGACAATTGCGCGGTCGTGCGACGCTGTACCCAAACAAAATTGATGTCCTTTTTTTCCCCACAAATAGAGATTTCTGGTGGTACTTGATCACCTATGCGGTTTTTATATTTTGCAAAAAAAAAATTAAAATAAAAGCAAATTTTGAAAAAATAAAATAAAAAAAATCTTAAGGCCAATATGTATTCTTCTACATTTTTTTTTCACCAAAAATATCGCAATAAGCCTATATTGATTGGTTTGCGCAAACGTTATTGTGTCTACAAACTACAGATTTTTTTTATTTTTTTAACTGGTAATGGCGATCTGCGATTTTTTTAGCGGGACAAATCTGACCCCAAATTACACTTTTTGGGGTCCAGTGACATTATTACATTGATCAGTGCTATAAAAATGCACAGATCAAGGTATAAATGACACTGGCAGGGAAGGGGTTAACACTAGGGGGCAGTCAAGGGGTTAACAGTGTTCCCTGGTTGTGTTCTAACTGTAGGGGGGGGGGGAGCTTACTGGGACATGACAGATCACTATTCCTGATCACTGGGAGCAGTAGATCTGTCATGTCATCTGGCAGAACGGGGAATCGTCTTGTTTAAATGTCATCCGACATAACGATCGCGGGTGGCCATCGAGTCCGCCGGGGCATGCCGCAGTCTCACATGCACCGGCCAACATACAGGTACATGAGCTGGTCGGCAAGTGGTTAAGGTGTGTGGACAATAAGCTGTTCTCAACAGTTAAAGCGTATCGAACCCTAAAAACATGTAATATATTGCAGCTTGCCAGACCTTAGATGTGGTGGCTGCATTCGTTTTCTTTTTTTGCCTTTAAATTTTCACCTGGTGATCGGGTCAGTGACATTTCCTGTCTAAGGCCCCTCTCACACATGTGGACCGTTCATTTCATCAGTTCAGTCTTGTTTTAGCAAAGAAAAAAAAAAAAAAAAAGAAAAAATGGATGAAGTTCACATCAGTTTCTCATCAGTTTTTTTTACATCCACTACCAATGCAAAAACGGACAGTTTACATCAGTTTTTCACCCGTCAATGGATGGATGAAAAGGGGCCTAAGGCTAGGTTCAGACCTATATAGGTTGCAGCTTGATGCTTTTTCCGGTGCATTTTGTTTTTAAACGAGTGGATGAGTTTTTAATGCGTTGCAAGTTTTTGGGAGGTGTCTGTGGTCATGCCAAAAAAAAATAAAAAACTCAAGCACTGCGTTTTTGCAGCATTTCCATTGAAGTCTATGGAACCAAAAACGCAACCTGCTGCGGGCAAAAAAGCCCCCAACCCGTTCCAAAAAAAACGCACCAGTTGGAAACATACATACAGATGTAAAGGTGACCCATGGGAAATCATGTTTACTGTAGTGGGTTTCTGCAAAACTGAAAACGCACTGCAAAATGCATAAGTGTGAGTCTAGCTTAAGGGCTCCTTTACACTAGTGGTAGCACCTGACCGCCCGTGTCCACTCCACCACTATTTGCACTAAACGTGGGTTGTGGGGCAATTAGAGCACAGCCCCTATTCCCTTGAATGGGTTGAATTCAGCTGCACACCATATGCAACGGAGGGGACCATTTTTTGCTGTGCCGTAATGCAAAGTATCAAGGCCATTGTACATGTATACCCCTGTATGACTCAACCGCCTGTTTTTACTGCCCCTCAATGGCAAGGGTAAAACTAGGTCTTATAAAAGGTGGTTACACTCTCTATTCCACTAGGCACTGACCACCAGTGGTACAAGGAATGGACTAATATATCTTGATAGATTTTACATAAATGACTAATGAATTAAAAAGGAGTTGTAAAGTCAGTTTTTTTTTTTTATCTTCATGCACAAAAAAAAAAAAAAAAAAAACACTGTAGCAGCCCCCCTAATACATACTGAGCCCCATCTCTGTCCAGGAGTCCCTCAGCCATCTGGGGACTCTCCCCCCGATTGGCTAAGACACAGCAGTGGCGCCATTGGCTCCCACGGCTGTCAGTTAGCCAATCAGGGAAGAGAGGGAGGGGCCAAACAGCAGCTTAGTGTCGGAATGGACACACAGAGCTGTGACTCAGCTAAGGTGCCCTGTAGCAAGCTGCTGGCTGTGGGGGGCAGTTGACAGGAGGGAGGGGCCAGGAGCAGCAAAGAGGGACCCGAGAAGAGGAGGATCCGGGCTGCTCTGTGCCAATCCATTGCACAGAGCAGGTAAGCATAACATGTTTGTTTTAAAAAAAATAACACAAGACTTTACAATCACTTAAAACTGGACTCCAGCTAACTTTTTTTTTTTTTCCCACAGTTTTTACCTTTTGGAATAAAAGTTACATGGGTTGTCTCCACCTTTTAACTGCCACTTATGCTGGACAGCCAGGTCTGTTAAACTGGAAATAAACCCATTGAGTTAACCATTTCCCAAAATACCAATTCATCTTCGCCTGTTCCCTGCTGGGGTCGCTCCTTCCTGCTGCCACTAGAACGCTGGGTGCAAGTCAAACTGGGCCTTCCATGGTCATGAACTTGGTGCAGGAACAAAAGACCACCCCACACAGGTGGAGTCACTAGAATCCACATTTATTGTACAGAACAACTACAAGAGCAATGACAGTCCCCACGCCAGGACCAAACACACCCCCCCCCCCCTTCACATTTCACCCACTAGGGCTTAGTCATAGTGATCTCTAGAACTAAGCCCTAATGTGTAAAACGCGTCAGTGGGAACAGTTCTAGGGCAGGGACTGTCATTGAAGCATGTGAGGTTGTTTGATACACTAAACATGGATTCCAGTGACTGTGTGGTGTTCTCTTATACCTGCATCTGTTTCCCAAAACAGTTACATTCAAGCCATGTGAATGATAAAGGTCACAGTTGCTTATGCCCTCAACTGAACTGTCAAGCCTGGTTCAGATTTTATTGATCCTAAAGGGAAAATATTTGTGCCATAACACGTGTAGCATCTTGGCAAATGCAGATCAAAAGGAGAGGCTAAGATGGCAGCTTCCTTGGCTGTGAAAAGGAGGAGAAGGTTTAGTTCCACTTTCAAGTAAGTTGGGAAAAAAAACAAACAAACAAACACAGGACTTACTGGCACAGGATCAATAGGCAATAAACCATGTTATGGGGGCACTGCTGCGATAATGCTATTGACAGACTGCATTTTGTTTTGCCCATATTTCAACTTTAAGGATGAAGAGGGAAAATTCGGACCAATTTTGGCACCCCGCCCTACAACTCATTTATCACAGATTGATTGGTCAGTCCCGTGACTTACAAATCCCGGGTCGTATGAGGGCAGCGAGAGAGACAGATACACTTTAAACATAATAAAAGTAAACGCTCACCATTGCCAGCACTCGCACTTAGCAAAACACAATCCAAAAGATCCGCTAAATAGATTCCAACCCCCCTCTTCAAAAGCTTCCATAATTAAAACCTTCTTGGGCATTAAGTTCATTTGTATGGAACATCAGATTGCTCCGAGATGGGAATTTAGATGAAAAACCTAATCAAGTTAATTCACTTACTGTGTATTAATCAGTAAACAACAAAGCATACAATTTACATCTGAGATTGCCAAAGAATTTGAATCCATGAGGTACGGGGTCTCCAGGGGGGACTGAAGATCCAAATAACTTTCATTCCAGACAAGAGACAAAATGAGCGCAGACAAAACTTCTCAACTATCCCCAACTTTGATTCCAGTCCGTATCTTGCAAACTGCCAGGACCAATAGGCTGACAACACCAGGCGCCTTACATGTAAAGGACCAATAATGATCTTCACAGATATGAAGGTTACACTGAAACTGCGCTGAATCAGATTTCCTGTAGGCTACATGGAAGCTATCAAATATCCAAGCATTACCCAAATGTACCCCCAACCCTTCCTCTCCCCTCTACATGTCCCAGTTAAGTTTTTCCTCTTCTTTCTAACCAGATATGTTCTTTAACCGCTTCAGCACCGGGCAATTTTACCCCCTTCCTTACCAGAGCACTTTTTGCGATTCGGCACTGCATCGCTTTAACTAACAATTGCGCGGTCGTGCGACGTTACACCCAAACAAAATTGACGTCCTTTTTTTCCCACAAATAGAGCTTTCCTTTGGTGGTTTTTGATTTTTAATTTTTTGCGCTATAAAAAAAAGAAGAGCGACAATTTTGAAAAAAAATAATAAAAAAAAAAAAAAAACACAAAAAAACCAAACAAAAAGGAAAAAAAATAATTAAAAAAAAAAAAAAAAATCGCAATAAGCGCATATAGATCGGTTTGCGCAAAAGTTATAGCGTCTACAAAATAGGGGATAGATTTATTGCATTTTCTTTTTTCTTTTTGTTTACGAGTAATGGCGGCGATCTGCGATTTTTTTTTCATGACTGCGACACTGCGGCGGACACTTCAGACACATTTTTGGGACCATTCACATTTTACACAGCGATCGTTGCTAAAAAATTGCAGTGATTACTGTGTAAATGTGACTGGCAGAGAAGGGGTTAACACTAGGGGGCGCTGCAGGGGTTAATGTGTTCCCTAATGTAATGATTCTAACTGTGGGGGGAGGGGACTCACAAGGGGAGGAGACCGATCGGTGTTCCTCCGTACTGGGATCACATGATCGGTCTCCTCTCCACTGACAGGACGTGGAGCTGTGTGTTTACACACACAGCTCCATGGTCCCGCTGTTTTCAGGCGGCCGGGAATGGGAGGACGTCAGATGACGCCCACCCAGGATGGGAGATCTACTTTCTGGGCGTCATACGACTATGGGCGGGATGGGAAGTGGTTAAAAGAGAATTATGGGGTTTGAAATAGGCACTCACCTAGGTGGATGCAGTATCGATCTGATGCCGCATTTGTCCCCTGCCATCTCCAAGATCTGAGAAACAAGAACGCTGATCGCTCAGTTCTCAGAATTCAGTGAGCAAAGAGTCGGCAACTGTCAGTCACCGGCTCTGTGCTCTGCCCCTCCAGCACTCACTGGCTGTACAGGGGGCAAAAGTGTCTGGCTCAGGTACTCAGCGCCATGCTAAAAAGGCAATTTTGCTCCAATTGGGGTGGGGTTCACCATCTCTTTATATTCAAGTCCAATATATACTACAGCAAAAACGTTGAATAACTTATCTCAGAGCTGCGTTATGCATGCTTCTGATCATCTGCCATGCCATATAAAATGGAGGGACCTGTGGCAGAATCAGCATCTTTAGTTAAAGTGTTACTAAACCCAGGACCCTGCATTCACTATATCTGGTCTCCCACAGTACACAGAACATGGAAATGCAATAATTTTAATAAATATAAACTGCTAAATACCTTTTCTCATCAGCAGTCTTGTGACTTCTAACAGTGTCTGGCCAAACGCTGGTTAAAGCTTGTAGGAGTTTTCATTCTCCTCTGACTGTCTTATGAGGCTACATGACAACTGACCCTCTGTCTGGACAGTGCCGATTGGCCCTGTGCTAATCACATGCACCCTCCCAACAAAAACAAAAAACACTCTAGCACTACACCAAACTGAGCATGTTTGGAGTGACTCCAAAGGCTCCGTCTCATCATGAGATTGATTGGGAACAGTGGAAGAGGAGGATCAGAGAAGACAGGATCAAAACAGCCTTTTTTTAACCCAATGCAGAGGATTAACTCCTTAGGATTCACAGCGAGTATAACAAGCATGCTTTACTGCATATAGCCTGATTTTACGGTTGTGGGTTTAGGAACACTTTATACAGTGGAACCTCGGATTACGAGCATAATCTGTTCTAGGAGAATGCTCGTAATCCAAAGTACTCTCATATCAAATCGAGTTTCCCCATTGAAGTCAACTGGAAACAAAAATAATTTGTTTCGCATTGACTTCAATGGCATGCAATAACGAATGCGGCCAGAGGTGGGGGGGCGCCGGAGAGCCTCAAAAATGGCCGGAAAGGACCAAGGACACCTCGGCTGACCTCAGCAAACCTCGGAAAGACTCCGTTCCCAAGGTTTGCCGAGCTGTCCTCTGGCTTTTCCCAAACTTTGCCGCTCCGCCCCCCCCACCTCAGGCCACACACGGTAATGCACATGCTTTGGCCTGAATCGTGCTCGTTTTGCGAGACACTCGCAAACCGAGTTACGATTTAAAAAAATCCAGTGCTCATATTGCGAAACGCTCATTAACCACATTAGTCACAATCCAAGGTTCCACTGTACTTGTTATAATTTCTATTTGTTATCGGTCATCATCTAATTAAATGTTATGCTTACAAGTATTTGTGTGATCTCTTTGCGCATATCGAATAAAACCCCAAAAATGTAAACTATCACACAACCGTGATAAAATATTACACAACATACATGTATTGTGTGAACAGGGCACATAAAACCATTGTTTGCCAAGTGCCTTTGTATTGCTCAATGCAGATAAATGATGTGAATGAGCCCCAATAAGTATTTCAGCTGCTCAGCAACACTACGTATCCCAGAAAATCTAAGACAATCCTCTAAGTTTCCATTCAAATAAAGTCCTGCTTAACCTAAAAGGCGATTAGCTTTGCAGAATCTCATTGTATCAAAGAGTAAAATGTTCCTTCGAGGTGCTTTGATTTCACTCAATCGCAGCGCCTTGCTGTCTTCAATTTAATTCCCAGGATGCTCTGCTTCTCAGCTACTAAAATCAAAACCTTGCTGGCCCGCTTTTTGCAAATTATACATCTGGCATACCTGTGTGGCAATGAAATAATGGTGCGGGTTGTTGTCTGCGATCATGGATAACAGGCATGCTGAGCCATCGACAGGACTCTTCGAATGAGCGCAGCTCCGCACCTGAAAACGCTGGGCAATTAACTTGGCCCCATACAGCTCCTTCCCCAAGGACTCCAGTTCCTTCAAAACACAGCTGAAAGAAAAAAAATAAAAGAAAAGAAAAATCAGCATATTACCAGGCGCGTCAGTTGAAACCAATTATTTACAAGCTGATAACTCATAGATGAGACACATGATGTTATATAGCAGTGCTCAGTGACGGCTGTAAGAACCTGCTATTTAAAGCTCCACTCACTGAATGGTGCACAGGTCTACTGATCTCTCCATCGCCATCTACAGACCAGTGCAAAGCTGTACGGTACTACAAGACCACTTAACATCCTCAATACCGGGCACTTACACCCCCTTCCTGTCCAGACCAATTTTCAGCTTTCAGCGCTCTTACAGTTTGAATGACAATTACTCAGTCATGCAACACTGTACCCATATGAAACTTGTGTCCTTTTTTTTCCCACACAAATAGAGCTTTCTTTTAGTGGTATTTAATCACTAGTGGGTTTTTTATTTTTTGTGCTATAATTAAAAAAAGACTGTAAATTTTGTGAAAAAAATATGCTTTTTTCTTTGTTTTTCATAAAATTGTGCGAATTAGTAATTTTTCTTCAGACATTTTGGCCAAAATTTATACTGCTACATAGCTTTGGTAAAAATAACCCAGATTAGTGTAAATTATTTGGTCTTTGTGAAAGTTAGGGCTCTTTCACATGGACGGACCATATGTCCGTTTTTCACCCTTCCGTTTTCGGATGAAAAACGGACATACAGGTATCCCTATGGGATAGCGGGTGTCAGCGGATGAGCATCCGCTGACACCCGCTCTCGGCCGTGCCTGCCATGCTCCGTTTCTGCAGACGGAGGAAAACCCCATCTTTTCATCCGTCTGCAGAGCGGACCGGGTGACGACGGACTCTACGGTCCGTCGTCACCCGATCTCCCATAGGGGAGAGCGGCGCTCTGACAGGTCCGTCCCTGCACTCCGTGCAGGGACGGACCTGTCATCCTCTGCTCAGCGGAGATCGCTACGGCGATCCCCGCTGAGCAAGCGGCTATCCACGGGAGTCGGATCTGCACTGATCCGCCCCGTGTGAAAGAGCCCTTAGAGTCCACAAACTATGGTGCCAATCAGGCCTTCAGTACATTAGGTGTATCTCATTTCTTGAGACACTAACAAGTCAGGAAAAGGCAGAAGGTTGCATTCTATGCATTAAGATAAAAAAACCTGTGTGTAGCAGCCTCCCCCAGCACCCCCTAATACTTACCCGAGCCCCGTCTCTGTCCAGCGATGTCCACGAATCCCTCAGCTGTCTGGGACTCTCCCTCCTAAAGCCTAGGTTCACATTGATGGGATTTGACATGCCATAATGTACTAACATGCTGTGCATACTAGAACATTGCGGCATAATGCACCTGGGACCCGCCAAAAAGAAGAAACGACTGCGGACTTCACTAATGCTTTAAAACTGAACTAAAAAAAAAAAGTCCTTGCAGTGTTGCCCCTGCACCTTAGGGCTCTTTCACACGGGGTGGATCAGTGCAGATCCGCCCCGTGGATAGCCGCTTGCTCAGCAGGGATCGCCGTAGCGATCTCCGCTGAGCAGAAGATGACAGGTCCGTCTCTGCACACAGCGCAGGGACGGACCTGTCAGAGCGCCGCTCTCCCCTATGGGAGATCGGGTGACGACGGACCGTAGAGTCAGTCGTCATCCGATCCGCTCTGCAGACGGATGAAAAAATTGGGTTTTCCTCCGTCTGCAGAAACGGAGCATGGCGGGCACGGACGAGAGCGGGTGTCAGCGGATGCTATCCCGCTGACACCCGCTATCCCATAGGGATACCTGTATGTCCGTTTTTCATCCGAAAACGGAAGGGTGAAAAACGGACATACGGTCCGTCCGTGTGAAAGAGCCCTTAAGGATTAAATGCTTGTGAAGTCCAAGGTTAGAGGAGTAAGGTGTAATGCTTATCTTATTCCATGCTTTGACACTCTGGAACGTGGGTGAGCCCTCTCCTTCCTCGCATACAATGCAGGACTCCTGGTCCTGCATTGTACTTGATCAAGTCATGTTTCAGTCAGATGGCTTTGATAAAGAGGTTTTGGGGGGGGGGGGGGCGGTCACACAGCATTGAGGAAACCTGCCGAAGTGAGGATTAAAGGAGAAGAATGGGAATGCAAAAATAGGTAGTACATGCTACCCTCATACCTGCATTGCATTTCTTTCCTTCCTCAGCCCTTTAGTTTTTGTAGAATAGTCTTTTGAAGTGTCCAGAATCAGCCTCTAATGGTTCTCAGTTCAAAAGTTTCCAGGGGGTGGATAAAGCTCCACAATCCAGCCCGCCTTCACTCCCTCCCTCCCTCTGGAAAACATGTAGATGTGATTGGTGAAGAGGTGCACACCCAGGCTGCTCTCTAGAGCGAGCACGCTCTTCACGTGCCTCCGTTTCCATGGCAGCGTGTCCCCAGCTAAAACCCGAAAGCAGAGAGACCGTGTGATACAAGCAGTGAAGTCCTCACCTTTCTCTGGCTGTTATCTGCAAGCTCTCCTCTACGATACTCCAACACCTCTCCCCTGGGCTTTGATGTTCTTTCCGGTGTCCTTCGAATTCCCTCCCCCCAACCTCCCATTCAAAGTTCACGTCAGCGTCTCCTTCAGCTGATTTAAAAACTTATGTACAGAAATGAACACAGGTAATCTCTCTACACATAGCACTGTGTTATATCAGAAGAGGAGACATGGTAAGGAGCATAGTGACCTGTGCCCTGTGTCTGTTCTCTGAAATGTACACAGTGCTTTGTGTAGAGAGCATACCTGTGTACAGTACATAGGAGAGGAGACTGACAACTCCCCCACATCTAAAGTGACCCCAGATATGTCCCCAGAGTCTCCTTTATTGTACATACAAATCATCCCTCTGTCACTGATTAAAGTCTAAATCTTTTTCTGACACTTCTTTCTTAAAGCGGAGGTTGACACAAAAATTAAACCTTCGCTTTTCAGAACCCTCCCCCCCTCTGGTGTCACATTTGGCACCTTTCAGGGGGGTGCAGATACCTGCATAGACTCCCACAAGAGTCTACGCCTCTTCCCGTCCTCCTCAGGCATGCGCAGTAGGGAACCGGGAAGTGACGCCACAACGCATGATCGGCTTCCGATATCGCTGGACACTGGGACAGGTAAGTGTCCATTTATTAACAGTCAACAGCTGCAGTATTTGTAGCTCCTGGCTTTTAATTTTTTTTTTTTTTTTTTTTAGGTGGACCACCTCTAAGTTAAAATCAATATTTTTTGCTATTACTTGGAACCCCCAAACATTATATATATTTTAGCAGAGACCCTGGGGAATAAAATAGCAATTGCTGCAATATTTTATGTCACACAGCATTTGCCCAGCGGTCTTTCAAAACGCAATTTTTTGGGGAAAAAAAAAAAAAAAAAACGAACAGTAAAGTTAGCCCAATTTTTTTTTTGTTTTAATGTGAAAGATGTTACGCCGCGAGAGATTCGTGATCTATCTTACAAGCAAAAAAAATAAAAATCTTGGATTCTCATACATACATATACATTATATATATATATATATATATATAATATATATATATATATATATATATATATATATATATAATATATATATATATATATATATATATATATATATATATATATATAGCGCAAAAAATAAAAACCGCAGGTGATCAAATACTACCAAAAGAAAGCTCTATTTTGTGGGGGGGGGGGGGGGGGATGCAAATTTAGTATGGGTACATTGTCTGTCAGTTAAAGCGACGCAGTGCCAAATTGCAAAAAGTGCGCTGGTCAGGAAGGGGGGTAAAATCTTCGAGGCTGAAGCGGTTAATTAACCGCTTCTTGCTTAGGACACACACCCTCAGCAGCAAACAGTTAAACCAGGATCATGGTGGAAGCTGCAACCATGATCCTGGTGTCATTTTCTTCTCAGCTAGCAATTTGCTTTCCAGGAGAAGTGATCAAGCTGCTATCACAGCTGTGTTTTTCTTTCCCCCCCAAAAAATTGCCTTTGTAAAACTGCTGCGCAAGTACCATGAGACATAGAAAATTGCAATGACCGCTATTTTATTCTATAGGGCTCCTGCTAATATAATAGATTATAGATTTTTACATGTAGGAGAGAAGTGTCAGAATTGGCCCAGATGGGAAGTGGTTGTAAACTCCCAAGTTATACTTACCGGTAACGGATTTTCTAGGAAATCTTCCAGGACGGCACACCTGAGAGGATGACTGGTCACACCTGGCAGGAAACACAATTAACCAAAGTTTAAAAAGCCCCACCCCTCCCTCTGACCCTCAGTTATGACAAAGTAAACACCCACACCAGTGTCAGAGGGTACATTCTGTGAAGAATAAAACATCACCAACATTTAAGGGTAGGGAAGTAGGCCTGCCGTCCTGGAAGATTTCCTAGAAAATCCGTTACCGGTAAGTGTAACTGGTATTTTTCTCTAGTCATCTTCCAGGACGGCACACCTGAGACGATGAGCAAGAAGTTAAGGCCTACCTTAGGGTGGGACCACCGCCTGTAGGACCTTCCTGCCAAAAGCCAAGTCCTGAGGGGACAACAGCTCCACTCTGTAATGCCTCAGGAAGGTATTATGGCTCGTCCATGTTGCTGCCTTGCAGATCTGATCTATGGAAGCACCTGCCCTTTCTGCCCAGGAGGTCGCCAGAGATCTGGTTGAATGAGCCTTAAGGTGGGATGGAACCGGTTTATCCGAGTGTTTATAGGCTAAAACTATTGCCTGCTTAATCCACCTGGCTATCGTAGGTTTTGAGGCCTGAAGACCCTTTCTTTGGCCCCCAAAAGTAACTAGAAGATGATTTGATCTCCTAAACTCCCTTGCCCTTTCTAGATAGACTAAAAGACAGCGTCTAACATCTAAAAGGTGCAATCTTTCTTCCTTCTCATTCTTCGGATTCTGGCAGAATGATGGAAGAATAATCTCTTGTGACCTGTGGAACCCCGAGGTCACTTTTGGTAAATAAAGAGGATCCTGTCTAAGGATTACCCTGTCCTCTAGGATCAACAAAAAAGGCTCTTTTATTGTCAGGGCCTGTAGGTCGCCTACTCTTCTAGCTGAGGTGATGGCTAGAAGAAAGGACATTTTAAGGGAAAGAAATTTAAATGAAATTTGATCCAACGGCTCAAATGGCCCTTTCGTCAGGGCGTCCAGAACCAGGGACAAATCCCACGGCGGGAAACTAACTGTCCTTACCGGGGTTAACCTTTCCCTGGCTAGCAAGAATCTCTTAACAAGAGGGTCTTGAGCTAACCTTGTGTCAAAGAACACTGACAGGGCTGCTACCTGGACCCTAAGGGTACTGACCGCTAACCCTTGGTCTACCCCTTCCTGGAGAAAATCCAGCACGGTTGGAATCGTCTGGATAGTTCTCTGATTTGCTTGAGCCCATCTAGAGAAGATCTTCCAGACCTTTGCATAAATCTGTCTGGTAACCTTCTTCCTGCTAAGGAGAAGAGTGTCAATTACCTTCTCCGAGCATCCCCTGTTCCTGAGGATCTCCCTCTCAAGAGCCAGGCCGTCAGGGACAGAAACCCCGGGTTGGGATGCAGCACTGGGCCCTGGCAGAGAAGATCCCGCCTGACCGGGAGATGCAGCGGAGGCACGACTGACCACCTCCACATGGTGGGGAACCAGACCCGCTTCGGCCACCAGGGTGCAATCAGGATAAGGTCTCCATCCGACTGTGACAGCTTTTGAAGCACTCGTGGGATGAGTACCAGGGGAGGAAAGGCATATGCCAGGCTGAAGTCCCAATTCTGAGCGAGAGCGTCTACTCCTGAGGATCTCTGTTCTCTCGTGAGAGAAAAGAATCTCCGCACCTTTGCGTTCCTTTGACAAGCGAATAAATCTATCTCTGGTACTCCGAAATGACGTTTTACCAGAGCGAAAACTTCTTCGTTCAACTCCCATTCTCCCTGAAGAATGGGCTGTCTGCTGAGGAAGTCTGCTTGTATATTGAGGGATCCCTTTATGTGGACCGCAGAGATTGAGAGAATGTTTTTCTCTGCTTCTCCCAGGAAATATTGGGTCAGTGCCCTTAGACTGACTGACCTTGTTCCCCCTTGACGGTTCAAATAGGATACTGCCACCCGGTTGTCCGAGAAAATTTGGACTTCCCTTCCTTGGATCAAGTCCCGGAAGACACTTAATGCCTTCCCGACTGCCAGAAGCTCCCTGAAGTTTGAGGAAGCTCTGCTCTGACTCTGATCCCAGGGACCCTGGGCGTAGCGGTCTCCTAAATGAGCCCCCCAACCCCAGGCACTTGCGTCTGTTGTAATGCCTATTGGGTCTAGCTGTGTCCACGTCCGACCTCCCGATAGGTTGACGGGATCGAGCCACCAAACTAGGGAGCTTCTTACCTCCTCTGACAGAGGAACTTTCTCCTCCAGGGTTTCTCTTCTCCCGCCCCAAGAGGAGAGAAGGAAGCCCTGGAGGACTCGTGAGTGGAGCTGAGCCCAGGGAACTGCCGGGATGCAAGAGGCCATCAGGCCCAACACCCTCATGATGTTTCTCAAAGATACCTCCGGGGCTTCGAGACACACTGTCACTGCGCCCCGAATTTTTTCGACCTTTTCGGGAGGAAGAAACACTTTCTGGGCTACTGAGTCCAACTGATACCCCAAGTATACCTTCGACTGTGAGGGATCCAGGGAGGATTTCTCCTGACTCACCATCCAACCTAGGGAATCCAGGGTCGACAAGACCAACTCTCGATCTCTCAGGAGCTGGTCTCTGGATGGACTGTAGATCAACAGATCGTCGAGGTATGGTATCAGAGCTACCCCCTGAAGGTGTAGAAAGGATACTACCTCTGCCAGGACTTTGGTAAAAATCCTTGGACTGGCCGCAAGGCCGAAGGGAAGTGCCCTGAACTGCCAATGCTGCACCCCCTGCTCTGTCCGTACTGCGAAACGCAAGTACTTCTGATGATCCGGGGCAATGGGTACATGCAGGTAAGCATCTTTGAGATCTAATGTGATCATGAAAACTCCCTTCTGGAGGTGTTTTCTGACCGTGTAGATGCTCTCCATTCTGAATCGCTTGTACAACAGGTAGTGGTTCAGTTTCCGTAGATTGATAATCAACCGAAACTTGCCCGATGGCTTCGGGACCACAAAAATGTGGGAATAAAAACCGAAAGCCCTCTGAGTCACTGGAACCGGGATAATCACTTCCTGTTCTGCGAGCATGCGAACGCTGTCTAGCAAGCCCCTTGCCTTCAGAGAATCTTTGGGAAGGTAAGTAACCAAAAAATTTTGAGGTGGGAGTGACCGAAATTCCAGCTTGTAACCTAGTTTTATTAGGTCTAAAATATAAGGGCTCTCTGAGATCTTCTCCCATTGGGGAAGGAAATACGAGAGCCCTGCGCCCACTTTTATGGCGTCATTTAGAATCCTTGCTGGACGGTCCGGACCCAGAAAAAAGGATTCCACCTTTTTCTTTGCCCTTTCCGATCCCCCATTTCTTCCTTTGTCCCCCTTTGCCCTTGAACTGGCCTTTTGCAGGGGGGCCACGAAAAAATTTCCTCCCTTTTTCCTTCTTGGGTTTGGAGGGAAATTTCTTACCTTTTTCTGTGGATCGGGAAAGGACCTGTTCCAGACCCGAACCAAAGAGTAGGGAGCCCTCAAAGGGAATACCACAGAGTCGGGACTTAGAAGTGAAGTCTCCGTCCCAAGTCTTAACCCAAAGGGCCCTCCTGGCTGAGTTCAGTAATGCCGCTGACTTAGCAGTCGTCCTTACTGTCTCTACTGCCGCGTCCGCCAAAAAGGCGATAGCTCTCCCCACCACTTCCAGGGATTCTACTATCTCCCTGGATTCCTTCTTACGTGTGAGATGGTCCATCAGCTTGTTGAGCCATGCGTCCGCGTTCCTGGCTACACAAGCTGAAGCTAATGCAGGGCTCATGGCCGATGCATTCGCTTCCCAAGCTCTACGCAACAGGATCTCAGATTTTTTATCCATCTGATCCTGAATGTTACCCGCGTCCTCAAAAGATAAGTCCGACCGTTTAGAAACCTGCGCCAAGGACGCATCTAAGCGTGGGACTTTGAAAAAATTTTCTTCCTCCTCCTCCTTAAAAGGACATCTCCGTTTCCAAGTTTTAAGTCTGAGGAGTTTATGCTCAGGTTCCTTCCATTCCCTCAAGATAATATCTTTCAGGGACTGGTGAACTGGGAAGGATCTGGCCTGTGGCTTACCCAAACCTCTATAGACCTTATCCTGAGCTGACACTTGGGCGGAAGGTAACTGAATGTCCTCTGACGCATATACTGCCCTGAGGAGACCCTCCATATCCTCTGCTGAAAAGAGGTGTCCCCCAGATCTGGTCTCTACATGGCTATCCTGATCTGAGTCCTCCCCCTCCTGGGAACTCAGGTCAGAGCTGCAAACCTCCTCCTCTGAATAGTATGGGGCAGGTTCCTGAGACCCTCCTGTAAAGG
This sequence comes from Lithobates sylvaticus, assembly GCA_028564925.1. Lineage (NCBI taxonomy): Eukaryota > Metazoa > Chordata > Amphibia > Anura > Ranidae > Lithobates > Lithobates sylvaticus. The sequence continues at coordinate 59,927,772 of CM053030.1, forward strand.
TAGATCTATCTTCCTGTGAGGGAGAGCTTTCCCTTACTGATCTGGCATCCCCCTGACGCTGATCAAGTACGGCTTTAAAAGACTGAAGGGTAGCTAGCATCTCAACCTGAAGTGCCCTGCATTCCTTCGCAACTTCTGCTGTCTCTTTGCCTGCCAATTTGTAAATACATTTGTAACAAAAAGGCTTGCTGTGGTCCTGTGGGAGTTTAGAGCTACAAGACCCACAGCGTTTAGTTTTGGATGTGGCTTTCCCAGACCTACTGGCTCTCTCCTGAGCAGGGCATTCGGTCTCTGTAAGAAAGGGACACCCCATTAGCCACATCACATACACATACAGTGTGGGGGACAAGGACAATAGGGCCACCCCAAATGTCTGCCCCCCCTCGCTCCAGCCGAGTCACTCACCCCCTGTGGCGACCTCTGATGCCGCGAGCTCTGGTCCGCCTTCCATCCTCTGCCTCTACACCGGTAGATGGATCGACTGTGAAGGCTGTGGACCTTGGGCCCGCTCTTTCCAAACAGCCGCCTCGTGCTCTGACCGCCGCGCTCGCCGCCATTTTGTTGAAGCCCCGGCGCGCCAGATATGACGTCACACCGGCGCCCGGCGGCTTCCGGACATGCGCACTAGCGGCTACAGACGCCGCTCTGCGCCGCGGTCTATCCCTAAGGATGGCACGGCCCCCTAAGGGGAAGAAAACGTTCGGCCATTGGAGCCCAGCTTCCGGCCGACGTGGGGTGTATCAGCCCCCCCCCCCAACCGTCCACCACTGTCAGGTATGAGGGGAGGAAAAGAGGGAAGGTTAGGTGGCCCCTGGGGTTATGGACAACTCACCTGTCCTAGTGCCCCAGCCTCTCCCATTCAGCTTTCTAGGGAGAGCAGAGGGAAAACCCCTTAATTTAATGGCTTTTGAAAAATGCTTGAACAGAGAACCCCACAGGCACCACTGACTGCTCTGGGTTTGTTCATTAAGGGGGCGACCATGGTCCCAGACCTGAGGTCTTAGAAAAAAATAACAAACGGTTTCGCAGCCATCAGCGTGTGGGAAACACAATCAATAACTGAGGGTCAGAGGGAGGGGTGGGGCTTTTTAAACTTTGTTAATTGTGTTTCCTGCCAGGTGTGACCAGTCATCCTCTCAGGTGTGCCGTCCTGGAAGATGACTAGAGAAAAGGGGTCTTAAAGTAGGGGTCATCAATCCTGTCCTCAAGGCCCAATAACAGGCCAGGTTTGCAAGATAACTGAAATGCATCACAAGCGATCTCATTTACTGCTCAGTGATTGCAGTAGGAGGCGTAGCAAATGCGAAACGCACACTTCTGGGCCGAGGAGTCTATCCCCTTGGCCCCTACTTCTCTTTCTAGCGACAAGTACACTGGAACCTTGGCATTTGATTTGTTGGCGAACAAATCCACCTCTGGAAGGCCCCATTTCTCTACCATTAGCTGGAAGATTTCCCCATTAAGAGACCATTCTGATTTGTACACTTGATGTTGGCTCAGAATGCCCACCAGATCATTGTCCACTCCCTTTAGATGGACTGCAGATATGGATTTCAGGCTCCTCTCAGCCCAAGAAAAGATTTTCCTATGCATTAAGGTGAAAACTGACATAGACCGGCCCCCCCATTTTACTCACCTGAGCCCTTTGTTCCCTCGGCAGAGACACGCTCTTCCTCTCTGCCAGGGGTTCTCAGCTCTTGATTGGATAGATTGATAGCAGTGCAGCCATTGGCGTCCGCTGCGGTCAATCAAATCCAATGATGCAGGCGCCGGGGCCGAGTCTGGCATTCTGTGTCTATGGACGCAAATGCTGGACTCGGGAGCGCGCCCGCATGGTAACCCCTCAGGAGATCGCTTCTCCCAGGTCGTTTACCGATGCGAGGAGGAGCCGCGAGCGCCGCCGGGGGACCCCAGAAGACTATGATTGGGGCTACACTGTGCAAAACGAACTGCACAGTGGAGGTAAGTATATGTTTGTTATTTTTTATTTTTTTTTTAAACAGGAACAAACTCTGGACTGCCGCACTCTTGAAGAAAACGCCTTTCTTTATTTTCAAAAAAAATTCACATAAAAAAAAAAAAAACAAAAAAAAACACAGCAGACAAAAGAGCTGACGTTTCGCACTAGCAGTAGTGCTTATTCATAGCTATGAATAAGCACTACTGCTAGTGCGAAACGTCAGCACTTTTGTCTGCTGTGTTTTGTCCAACAGGACAATGACCCAAAGCACACAGCAAAAATGATCACACAATGGTTGAAGGAGAGATTTTTGGCACCCCAAATGTTTTAGAACTACACTTCCCATGATGCTCATGCTCTCTGCAGTGTAGTTGGGCATTATGGGAAATGTAGTTCCAAAACATCTGGGGTACCAAGGTTTGCCATCACTGCCCTGGGGAGAAGTGCTCTCCCGGGGGGGGGGGGGGTTACCTTGCTTCCGAGTCCAGCATTTGCATCCATAGACCCAAATGCTGGACTCGGCCACGCATCCGCATCATTGGATTGGATTGACAGCAGTGGGAGCCAATGGCTGCGCTGCTATCAATCTATCCAATCAAGAGCCGAAATCCCCAGACAAAAAAGGAAGAGCGCATCTCGCCAGGTGAAGTTCCAGGGCTCAGGTAAGTAAAATGTGACTGCCAGGATGCATTAAGGTGAATAAACACGAAGGTTTACAACCCCTTTAACTACAGTAGCATGTTAAAGGATATGCAAACGTTCATACTTACCTCCTCTGCGTAATGGTTTTGCACAGAGTGGCCCCGATCCCCCCTCTTCTGGGGTCCCTCACCGGCACTCCTGGCTCCTCCTCTTCTCGAGTGCCCCATCCGTGAAGCGCTCTCCCTGGGTGTACTCGTGCGGGCACACTCCCGTGTGCTGCTGCGTCCATTGACACAAGACAGCAGGACTCTGCTCCACCCCCATGTCATTGGATTTGATCGATAGCTGGTTTCCTTCCTCCCCTCTCTGTACCGATCGGTACAGTGAGAGGGGAGAAGCGGAGAGGGGGAGAGATCGCAGCAGCACTGTGGGCTGGATGTGTAGTGCCCACAGCGCTGCTCAAAGTACTGTGCAATACTCAATAAATTTTAAAAGAAACAAAAAAAAAAAAAAAAAAAAAAAACCTAGCAGTGATTAAATACCACCAAAAGAAAGCTCTATTTGTGTGGAAAAAAAAAAAAAAAAGGACAAAAAAATTCATATGGGTACAGTGTTGCATAACTGAGTAATTGTCATTCAAAGTGTGAGAGCACCAAAAGCTGAAAATTGGTCTGGTTAAGAAGGGGGTTTAAGTGCCCAGTGGTTAACCACTTCAATACAGGGCACTTAGACACCTTCCTGCCCAGATTAATTTTCAGCTTTCATCGCTGTCGCACTTTGAATGACAATTGCGGTCATGCTACACTGTACCCAAACAGAATTTATATAATTTTGTTCCCACAAATAGAGCTTTGTTTTGGTGGTATTTGATCACCTCTGCGATTTTTATTTTTTGCGTAACAAATAAAAAAAAAAGACCAAAAAAAAAAAAAAAAAATAGTTTTTCTTTGTTAAAATTTTTTTGTAAATAAGTATGTTTTCTTCTTCAATGACGGGCACTGATAAGGCAGCACTGATGGGCACCGATGAGGTGGCCAGGAGGTACATACCTGGCCATCCACATGTTGCCCACTTCCCTGGTGGTCCTAGGGGTCCAGTGTGGGCATCTGAGGGGGGCTGCGCCCGTCAGGAGAGCCGCCGATCGGCTCTCCTCTACTCGCGTAAGCTGAAAATTGGTCTGGGCAGGAGGGGGGTTTAAGTGCCAAGTAAGCAAGTGGTTAAGGCTGCAATGTATTGCTGTATAGTAACACCTAGCAGCTGGAATCGGATTTGCACTACAGTGAACACAACTGCACCTACATGCTGCAATACATTACGTTATAGCAGCACCTAGTGGCTGGTGGAGAACTGCAGTAGAGACTATAGCGGCACCTAGTGGCTGGTGGAGAACTGCAGTAGAGACTATAGCGGCACCTAGTGGCTGGTGGAGAACTGCAGTAGAGACTATAGCGGCACCTAGTGGCTGGTGGAGAACTGCAGTAGAGACTATAGCGGCACCTAGTGGCTGGTGGAGAACTGCAGTAGAGACTATAGCGGCACCTAGTGGCTGGTGGAGAACTGCAGTAGAGACTATAGCGGCACCTAGTGGCTGGTGGAGAACTGCAGTAGAGACTATAGCGGCACCTAGTGGCTGGTGAAGAACTGCAGTAGACTATAGCGGCACCTAGTGGCTGGTGAAGAATTGCAGTAGGGACTATAGCGGTACCTAGTGGCTGGGCGCAGATTTGCAGTACAGTGACCAGAGAGGCGCCCCCACCCGGTCGGTACAAAGCCACACTACAATGACACTTACTGGGTGGTGCAGAGCTGCACTTCCCCCATCATGTATTTGGGCAACTGCTCCTTGATCTGGATCTTGTTCTTCAGAGCCGCCTGGCAGAAGGTTCCGTCCAGCAGCACCTGGTACGGCTCCCGGAAGCGGAAATTGTTCCGGTAGAAGCTCAGGTTCTTCTTGGCATGTTTCTGCCGAGTGATCTTCATTGTCGGCGGATCACCGACGTGACGTCACCCACACCCGATCCCCGCCGCTTCACCGTACACGTGCTGTGTGTTCCGGAAATACGTCACCTTCCTTCTAAATCGGGACTCCGCCCCCTGGTGTCACATGACCTGCAACCGTCACACGCTGGGCTGCAGAGAGCTGAGCGATGTGTTGCTAGGAGACCGTGTCAGTGTTCTGTGCAGAGAATACTGGCGGGAACCAGAGCTGTGTGTGAACTCCTGTCCCTGGAGGTGTCCCCAGAAATGAAACATCCCCAATAAAATGCACGAAATTTCCCTTACAACTCAAAACTCAACGCCTCTGGAAATGCTCCTGGAAGTGTCACTGTAAATATTCGTAAAATGCTTCTGGAAGTGGCCCCAAAATGTTCCTGGAAATATCCTAAAAAAACACCCCAGAAATATAACCAAAAATGTCTCTGGAAATGCCCCTGGCAACATCCTTGGCAATGCCCCCCCCCCCCCAAATGTCCCTGGTGTTGCCCCCAGTAATATCGCCAGAAAGGTCCACGAAAATGCCTCATGTCTATAGAAATGCCCCCCAAATGTCTCTGGAAAAGTCCCTTTAAATGTCTCTGGAAAATTCCCCAGAAAGATTCCTGGTAACATGCTCAGAATTGCCCCAGAAATGTCTCTGGAAATGCCTCTAGCAATGTCCCTGGTGTTGCCCCCAGAAATATTGCTGGAAAGGTCCATGAAAATGCCTCTGGAAATATCTCCTGAAATGTCTCCAGAACACCTGTCCCTTGGGGTGTCCCCAGAAATGTCCCTGAAATATCCCCAGTAACATGCAGGAAATGTCCCTTAAAACAACCCTGGAAATATCTCTGATACTTTCCCCAAAATGTCTCTGGAAATGCCCCTGGAAATGTCCCTGTAAATATCCCTAAAATGCTTATGGAAATGTCTCTGGAAGTCTCCCCAAAATGTTCCTGGAAATATCCTAAAAAATCACCCCCAGAAATATAAGCAAAAATGTCTCTGGAAATGTCCCCGGAAATGCCCCAGGCAACATTTTTGGCAATGCCCCCCCCCCCCAAATGTCCCTGGTGTTGCTCCCAGTAATATCGCCAGAAAGGTCCACGGAAATACCTCAGGAAATGTCTATAGAAATGCCTCCCAAATGTCTCTTTAAATATCTCTGGAAATGTCCCCAGAAAGATTCCTGGTAACATGCTCAGAAATGCCCTGGAAATGCCTCTAGCAATGCCCCTGGTGTTGCCCCCAGAAATATTGCTGGAAAGGTCCATGAAAATGCCTCTGGAAATATCTCCTAAAATGTCTCCAGAACACCTGTCCCTTGGGGTGTCCCCAGAAATGTCCCTGAAACATCCTCAGTAACATGCAGGAAATGTCTCTTAAAACAACCCTGGAAATATCTCTGGATATTCCCCCAAAATGCCTCTGGAAATTCTCCTGGAAGCCTCCCTCTAAATGTCCCCAGAAATACTTCTGGAATTATACCAGAAATGTCTCCGAAAGTGGCCCCAAAATGTTCCTGGAAATATCCTAAGATATGCCCCTGGAGTCACCCCCCGAGATATTACCAGAAATGTCCCCGGCGATGTCCCAGAAATGTCCCCGGCGATGTCCCAGAAATGTCCCCGGCGATGTCCCAGAAATGTCTCCGGCGATGTCCCAGAAATGTCTCCGGCGATGTCCTAAAATGTCCTTTTAAGGGTTCCCAGAAATGTCCCTGGCATTGGCCCTAGTAATAGTGCCAAAAAGGTCCACGACGATGCCTCAGAAAATGTCCATTAAAATGCCCCCCAAATGTCCCTAGAAACATCCCCTTAAACATACCTCCCAACAGTTTGAGATGGGAATGAGGAACACCTACTAGAAAACATATGTAGGCATAGGACACGCCCCCTGCCACACCACCTTAAAGGGGACATAACCAAAAAAAAAAGTTTAAATCAATCCACAAGTGCTTTTTTTTTACCACTAATATTCCTTTATATTGGCTTTTAAAAGTGACAAATGCAGCAATTTAGGATTTGGTGAGAGGTTTAGCACAGGGAAATACTTTTTGAAAGATAAAAAGTGCATTTTATATACAACTATATAGATCAGACCAAAATGAGGGACAAAAGTGGAGGAAAGAGGGACCGAGGGACATTGCTCCAAATCAGGGACAGTCCCTCCAAATCAGGGACAGTTGGGAGCTATGCCTTAAATGTTTCTGAAAATGTCCCTAGAAATGCCAAAAATGCTCTCAGAATTCATCCTGGTAACATTTTTTAAAATGCCCTCAAAAAAGTCCTAGGGAATTACTCCAGAAATGTCCCTGGCATCCTAAAATGTTCCTGGAAAAGTCCCATTATAGGCTTCTTCACAGTAAGAGCTGTGAAAATGTGGACTGGACCGGATCAGTGGATTGTTTTAAAAAGAGCTGGGTGCATTTCTAAATGTATTATTATTATACATGATTTATATAGCGCCAACAGTTTACGCAGCTCTTTACAATGTGAGGGGGGGGCAGCACAAATATGATACAATTCAGTACAGAAGGGACAGGAGTGCCCCGCTCGTAGAGCTTACATTTTAAAGGGAGGGGGTAATGTACAAAATGTATCTGGATACCATAGGCGTGCACACAGGGTGTGCTGGATCTGGATGTACCTGGGCACGCCCTAATCACTGATGTGTAGATTGCCTCTGCTGCCAGGGCCCGATGTGTCCCCCACCTTTCCCTGCAGTGTTGCCTGCTTCCCCTCTCTCCTCTCCCAAGGGCTGCTGCGGGGGATGTTTCAGAATGGAAAGCGGGGGGAAGATGCCAGTAAATATGTTATTTTCTGGTCCCTTTCTTTTATATATATATATATATATATATATATACACACACACACACACTATATTACCAAACGTATTGGGACACCTGCCTTTACACATGAACTTTAATGGCATCCCAGTCTTCCTCCGTAGGGTTCAGTATTGAGTTGGCCCACCCTTTGCAGCTATAACAGCTTCAACTCTTCTGGGAAGGCCGTCCACAAGGTTTAGGAGTGTGTCTATGGGGAATGTTTGACCATTCTTCCAGAAGCGCATTTGTGAGGTCAGGCACTGATGTGGACGAGAAGGCCTGGATCGCAGTCTCCGCTCTAATTCATCCCAAAGGTGTTCTATCGGGTTGAGGTCAGGACTCTGTGCAGGCCAGTCAAGTTACTTCACCCTAAACTCGCTCATCCATGTCTTAATGGACCTTGCTTTGTGCAAAGGTGCACAGTCATGTTGCAAAAGGAAGGGGCCATCCCCAAACTATTCCCACAAAGTTGGGAGCATGAATTGGTCTAAAATGTCTTGATATGCTGACACCTTAAGAGTTCCCTTCACTGGAACTAAGGGGCCAAACCCAAACCCTGAAAAAAAACCCCACACCATAATCCCCCATCCACCAAATGATTTGGACCAGTGCAGAAAGCGAGGTCCATAAAGACATGGAAATTACCCTGGAAATGTCCCTAAAAAGCCTTGAAATGTCCTGGGAAATGTTCTGCTTTTCACATGTGGGCAGTATCTACAGGAAAGGAGTATGGAGGGTATGACAGTGGCAGTATGTACAGGAGAGGAGCGAGGGTGGTATGACAGTGGGCAGTATGTACAGGAGAGGAGTATGGAGGGTATGACGACAGTGGGCAGTATGTACAGGAGAAGAGTATGATGGGTATGACAGTGGGCAGTATGCATAGGAGAATAGTATAGAGGGTATGACAGTGGGCAGTATGCATAGGAGAATAGTATAGAGGGTATGACAGTGGGCAGTATGCATAGGAGAATAGTATAGATGGTATGACAGTGGGTAGTATGTAAAGGGAGGAGTATGGAGGGTATGACAGTGGCTGTATGTACAGGAGAGGAGTATGGAGGGTATGACAGTGGGCAATATGTACAGGAGAGGAGTGTGGAGGATATGGCAGTGGCTAGTATGTACAGGAGAGGAGTGTGGAGAATATGACAATGGCAGTATGTACAGGATAGGAGTGTGGAGGATATGACAATGGTAGTACTTACAGGAGAGGAGTGTGGAGAATATGACAATGGTAGTATGAACAGGAGAGGAGTGTGGATGGTATGACAGTGAGCAGTATGTAAAGGAGCGGAGTATGGAGGATATGATAGTGGATAGTATGTGCAGAGAGGAGTGTGGAGGGTATGACAGAGGGCCGTTTGTACAGGAGAGGAGTAAGGAGGCTATGACAGTGGGTAGTATGTACAGGGGTAGGACTGTGGAGGGTATGACAGTGGGCAGTGTGTGCAGAAAGGAGTGTGAAGGGTATGATGGTGGGTAGTATGTGCAGAGAGGAGTGTGGAACGTATGACAGTGGGCAGTATGTACAGGAGAGGTGTGGGGAGGGTATGACAGTGGGCAGTATGTGCAGAGAGGTGTGTGGAGGGTATGACAGGGGGCAATTTTTACAGGAGAGGAGTATGGATGATATGACAGTGGGCAGTATGTACAGGAGAGGAGTATGGGGGGTATAAATATTAGTTGAAAAAGCTTGCCGAGTGCACTTACCAAGCCTGGCAGTGAGTGCGACATGCATTTACGCTCAACATAGAATGACATTCAGTATACTCATATATTTTACAGGAACCTGTCGCATCTGCTCCTGATGAGTGGAAAAGCATCCACGAAACGCGTCGAGCTATATTTGAGGCCACAGTGACACCTACTATGTCTAAATGGTTTTACTAATCCAACATTCTTTATACAGCATAAATATATCTTATAATGAGACCATAAGTATAGGTACCGGGTATGCCGTTGTTTGATACTTGTGGGCTACACTACTGCTTTATTCATTATCAATTGCTCACTTTGTACCTATTTTATATCATGTGTATATTCATACCGTGCATGACTACGTCTATGTCCTGTGTATACCACTTGCCTAACGACTACATTACTCTTTTACTACTCCATGTAAATATGATTAATAAAAATAGGGTATGACAATGGGCAGTATGTACAGAAGAAAAATGTGGAGGGTATGACAGTGGGCAGTATGTACAAGAGAAGAGTATGGAGGGTATGATAGTGGGCAGTATGTACAGAAGAGAAGTATGGAGGGTATGACAGTGGTTAGTATGTACAAGAGAGTAGTATGGAGGGTATGACAGTGGGCAGTATGTGCGGAAGAGAAATGTGGAGGGTAGGATAGAAGGACAGTGGGCAGCATGTACAGGAGAGGAGTATGGAGGTTATGACAGTGGGCAGTATGTACAGGAGAGTAGTATGGAGGGTATGACAGTGGGCAGTATGTACAGGAGAGGAGTGTGGAGGGTATAACAGTGACACAGGAGAGGAGTATGAACAGTATGACAGTGGGCAGTCCCCAGAAAAAGTCATAGAGGGAAAACCTTCCAATGGGGACACTAGTTCCGGTGACCTGAGGGGCCCTAAGGGATTAAAGGATAAATATATACTCAAGCTACTTAAAAACAACAAACCTAAAAAATAACTGATAAAACAATTAACATGGTTGTTAACCCACTTTCACAATCCATTCTGTCTCTATATACAGTGCCCCGCTGTCTCTGTGTTTTATTAAAAAAATTCCTCCTTTACCGTAGCTCACGGCGGATCCCGGTGCTCATGTAACTGGCTGTGCATCCTCTCTGCCGTCTGACAGAAGCAGTGGGCAGGACTGAGGTTTCCCAGCTGACTTCAGCAGGACGCGAGGAGAGAGGAGACACGGCCGGTCACGTGACCACCAGGACGAATTATTTAAATAAAACACAGAGACAGCGGGGCACTGCATTAAGATACAGATATTTCTGCAGCAGGAGGGGGATGGGGCGGCACTGTCACTAGGTGACATGCAGAGAAGGAGGGAGGGGGAGGACAGAGGAGACACATAAGGGCAGGGCTGCGGATGACGGAGGCGCGTAAACTGACCACGGTGTCAGGGCTAAGCAGCCATGATTATCGTGGTCAGTTTACAGAGGGGAGGTTACAGTAGTCCAAATAACACAGCACAAGCACTGTGCTGTATAAAATGCTTTAAAGGAGCAGGATCCATTTATTTTTTGGGTTAACAAACGCTTTAATATCAATTTCAATATTCATGCCTTTATGGGCATGGGTATCCAAAATATATATCCATTTTGTTTGTTTTTTTGGACACTTCCCTTCCCCTATTGGAACCCCTCCAATAAGAATAAAACCTAGCTATAGCCCAGAACTGTAATAGGCATAAATCCCTATTATACACCTGCCTAAAATTACGGAAACACTATGTTGCTTGAAGCCATTCTTAATGTTTTGTATATGCTCAGATATTTTTATTTTTTTAGATACCTCTTAATGCGCCCTACATACTGAAGCCCACACGGGCATTGAAGCATATATACAACATGTGTTGTATAACAAGACACAAAATCTTTATTAATGTGATTACTCCCATTGTAGAGCTTCACGATTCTGGCTAAAATGGGAATCACAATTTTTTTGCTTAGAATAAAGATCACGATTCTCAGCGTAATCATCTTTCACATTATACAAAAAAATTGAGCTAACTTTACTTTTTAGTATTTTTTTAATTTATTGAAGTGTACTTTTTCCCAAAAAATTGCGTTTGAAAGACCGCAGGGCAAATACAGTGTGACATAAAATATTGCCATTTTATCCTCTAGGGTCTCTTTGCAGACCGAAGTTCATCCCTTTGATCTGTAAATGAACAGAAAGATACAATGTTTCCATATGGGAAAGTCTCCCCCAGTGGGGTTTTTCCGCAGCAAAATTGCAATCATTAAGAGAGTAGTTTACAAAAAGTTTTTATTGAAAAAATGGCAACAAGGCATATATACACATAAACCTTTAAAATATGATTTGTGAAACAAAAAAAAAATATGAGCTCTGGTCGGATTTGTATAACATCATTCAAAATTTCTACAGCAGTGTATACCCGTACAATAGTACATGATATTGGTCAAACAATTGGTATGCAAATTTCCAATGCGTTTCGACGTGCATGGTCAAAGTCTTCCTCAGGGGATTAATTTGCTGTCAAAAAGTATATATATATATATACATTGTTTATACATGTTAGCACACAAAATATTTCGTTTTTTGAAACTATCGATGCTCCCCGCTGAGACCACGACCTGTGGAAGGGAATTCCACATCTTTGCCACTCTTACATTAAAGAACCCTCTACGGAGTTTAAGGTTAAACCTCTTTTCTTGTGGCCACGTGTCTTGTTAAACTCCCTTCTGCAAAAAAACATTTATCCCTATTGTGGGGGTCACCAGTACGGTATTTGTAAATTGAAATAATATCCCCTCTCAAACGTCTCTTCTCCAGAGAGAATAAGTTCAGTGCTCGCAACCTTTCCTCATAACCAAATATCCTCCAGACCCTTTATTAGCTTTGTTGCCATTCTTTGTACTCGCTCCACTTCCACTAGATCCTTCCTGAGGACTGGTGCCCAGAACTGGACAGCATACTCCAGGTGCGGCCGGACCAGAGTCTTGTAAAGCGGGAGAATTATCGTTTTATCTCTGGAGATGATCCACTTTTTAATGCATGCCAATATTCTGTTTGCTATAAAGGCAGGAGAATATCCCTTATCAATACATTTCCTGCTCAAAATACTCGATTGTGCTAAATAGTCCGTATCTTTAGAAACATTTCTGCGAATCCTGGGTCCAAAGGTGAGAAAAGTATACATTTGTAATTTTGCTTTACAAAATGTAAGCACTGATTCACATCTATGCGTTGCAGTGCCATTCATTTGAAATAGCAACCCAACTCACTAAGGCAACGCACATGCATTACAATGTGCCGAAAAAAGCAATGCAACCAACCATAGCACCTTGCAGCAAAAATGTTGAAGGTGTTTTGAACATTTTGGTGCTTCAGAAGCCTATTGATTCCAATGGGCTGCCTTAATACAACGCACGTTAATGCGTGACATAACGCACAAATGTAAATGGCTCTTAATGTTTTTGCAGTTTAGAACTGAGTTTTCTTTTACCCGCACGATTACCTCTATCACAGTTGTTACCTGAACAGCGGGGGACAGATTTTTGAAATGTTTCTTCCTCCTGAGCCGAAAACTGGGTCAGACACTTTCCCTTCTTCTCATTGGCAGATTGGATTTGAATATGATAATTATCTCAACACCACTCCAGGCTCTCCAACGTCGTTTTGTGTTTGATGCATTGTTCAGTATGCGTCTTTTCATACTCCCTCCAAGCAATCTTTGTTTATGAAATATGTTTTTAACCGCTGCGCTTTTTTTTTTTTTTTTCACCAGCCGACAATTCAGCATCACTTTCAGTTTCTCCCTAGGATGTGTTTGCCATAGTACATATGTGTCAGAAATCATCTTGTATTGTGTAAAGCAAATTAATTCATTGTTTTTCCGAACATCATTTTATAGCTATTGTCAGCAGATTGCATATTGTAGCCATTGGCAAACCTATATGTAGAAGACTGAGAGAGCGCTTATTCTATATCATTGGCTTACCTTCACCTTCATTTGATAAGCACAGCAGCGGCACAATTTAATTATTCTATAGCACCAACATATTATGCAGTCCGTAAGGTATATGAAGGCATCCACTATTTGTCCTGTTTCTTAGACCCCATACACACTATTAGATTTTCTGCAGATTTTTGTCTTCAGATTTACCAAAACCATATAATATGAGGTTAAACCTTAAAGCCCCGTACACACGATCGGACTTCTCGCCAACAAAACTGTGGAATTTTGTCCGAAGGGCGTTTGCTCAAACTTGTCTTGCATACACACCTTCACACATTTGTTGGCCAACAATTACGAACGTAGTGATGTACTAGACCAGGGGTGACCAACCAGTGGCCCAAGGGCCACATGTGGCCCACGGAGACCTCTGATGTGGCCCACGACCTCCTGCTCTGGAATGGTGGGTTGGCAAGCCCAGATCTCAGGTTACCCATCCGTCATACCACAGCATCAGTTTTGTGAATGAAGCTGGTGGTAGAGGAAGAAACCGGCTGCAGAGCAGAGCCCCATAAGCCGATGCTTACTGTACAGCGCCGGCTTTTGCCACAGGCGGAGCCTATGACAAAGTTCAGCTAACCCGCAGGATAGACACAGGTGCACTACGCTGTACCCGGAGTGTGGGTAAATCACAGCACATCAGTGTGAAAGCAGTCTTAGGCCCTTTTCACATGATCTGCCCCACCCAATTGGACCCTCAATTCACCTCTACAGAGCAGCAAATGTAAACAGAATCCGACCCTATAAAAAAAAAAAAATAGAAGGGAATTTGTCCCCTTTCATCTGGGCGGATCAGATTGGGGACAAATTCCCTTCTATAGAGTAGCCGTGACCTGTCATCTGCCCGCTCCACTCATTGTGGCCCGCAACTGGTTACCAAGTTTCTTAAGTGGCCCTCATTCTTCAAAAGGTTGGGCACCCCTGTACTAGACGTACTACGTAGTTTTTCAGCTCTTTAGCGCCACCCTTTGGGCTCCTTCTGCCAATTTTGTGTTAGTAGAAGTTTGGTGAGTGTTGATTCGCTCTTTTCATTTCGCACTTTTCAGTTCACGCTTATCAGTTCGTTTCTGAACGGCTGTTCGTCAACCAGACATGTTGCGGAATCGGAGGAGATAATGTGTCATTTATTATTGGCCTTGGAGTTATTGCTTTGACATTATTTTTTGGGTTGAATAATTGAATAATGATTTGATTTGGTATATTTTCTATATTTTTGGATGCATAGAATGCACTTTTTGGTTAAGTTCTATTGGCAGATAGCATGTCTAATTTTATTTGTTTTCTTTTTTTAATGCACAATAAAAAAAATTGTGGAGAATAATACTTGGCTATGTGTTTTACTTCTAAGATAGATAGTGCAGCGCTGAAATCAAGTCCACATATCAAGACACCATCCACGTGATCTTCAGTGATGATATATGGATACAAACTTGCAGGTGACTCCGTGGGTATGTATAAAACCTCCACCAACAATTAAGATGGCCTCTCACCTCACCGAGGGGACCCTTTGATTATAGAGGGTCAAATACACCTTCCCTTGCGGTCACAAATGGATGGTACACAGTAGATCCAGGCCAGTCCGGATACAGCAGGGAACAGCGGCTAACATACGTAGATGCCTCCAAAGTCACCCGCGGCCCTCTCGCCTCCTGTTTTAATACATGCTATTTTATCTGGCCCTGGAAAAGTGTCATGTTTTTAAGTTCATTTACATTTTTTTATTTTTTTCTATTTAATATAATTTGTACTGCGGAGAGCACTATGTTGTGTCCTTTATGATTGCATGACCCATGTGACTTTGGAGACATCTACGTACTGTATGTTAGCCGATGTTCCGTGCTGTATCCGGACTGACCTGGATCTATTGTGTACCATCCATTTGTGCCCGCAAGGGAAGGTGTATTTGACCCTCTATAATCAAAGGGTCCCCTCGTTGAGGTGAGAGGCCATCTTAATTGTTGGTGGAGGTTTTATACATACCCACGGAGTCACCTGCATGTTGTATCCATATATCATCACTCAAGATCACGTGGATGGTGTCTTTATTGCTTGATATGTGGACTTGACTTCAGCGCTGCACTATCTATCTTATATGTTTTTCTAAGGGCTTTTTGATTATTGACCCTGGTGTTCAGCAGCTATTTGTTATAGGATCTTTTATTGCTCTGATTTGTTCCTATTTCTATGTGTTTTACTTCAAATGACAGTTTTGGGAGTAGGCAGTTACATTTAAAAAAATACAATGTAAAATTAACAAGGGACACCAACATAGATCTTTGATCTTAAAAACTAATAAAAATAATGGTGTTGTGGTAACTTGCCCAAATAATAATAAAAAAATAAAAAAAACATAATAATATTATTCTTGATCACTAGAAAAAAAAAGCCTTTGAAAATTAGTTTGCAATAACTCCATCAGTATCACCAGCAAAGCAGCTTCATTATTATCCCATTAACCTCCTGAGATCCGCGCTATAGCCGAATGGCGGCTACAGCGCGGATCTACATTGCTGGGACTATGTCATATGACGTTGTCCTGTTCACGAGCGGCCTGCGCGCCCCCTGAAGGGCACGCGTGGCGCGCTCTGTGATCAGCAAGTCTGTGAGACTCGCTGGATCACAGATCCGAGTAAGGGGTCGATCCCGACCCCTTACCACGTGATCAGCTGTCAGCCAATGACAGCTGATCATGTGATATCAACAGAGCTGGTAAAAAAAGCCGATCACCGGCGGCAGTGAGAGGGACATTAGTCCTGATCACTGCGATGTGCCCCGGCTCCACGGTGCCCACCTATGCCCCCTACAAGTGCCGCCTACCAGTGCCCACCAGCTCCACCTGTCAGTGCCCACCAGTTCCACCTGTCAGTGCCCACAGTGCCACCTGTCAGTGCCCACAGTGCAATCTGTCAGTGCCCACAATAAGTGCCTGAACAGTGCTGCACATCAGTGTCACCTACCAGTGCCCATCAGTGTCACCTACCAGTGCCCATCAGTGCCATCTATCAGCGCCATCTATCAGTGCCCATCCGTGCCACCCATCCGTGCCACCCATCAGGGCCCATCAGTGCCATCTTATCTGCGCCCATAAGTACCGACTTATCTGTCTCCATCAGTGCCACCTTATCTGTGCCCATCAGTGCAGTCTATCAGTGCCCACCAGTGCAGCCTATCAGTGCCCACCAGTGCTGCCTCATCGGCGCATATCAATGAAGCAGAAAAATTACCTGTTTGCAAAATTTTATAACAAACTATTAAACATGATTTTTTTTTTTTCAACATTTTCCATTTCTTTTGTTTGTTTAGCAAAAAATAAAAACCCCAGCTGTGATTAAATACCACCAAAAGAAAGCTCTATTTGTGGGAAAAAAATGATAAAAAATTTCATCTGGGTACAGTGTTGTATGACCGCGCAATTGTCATTCAAAGTGCGTCAGCGCCGAAAGCTGAAAATTGGTCTGGCAGGAGGGGGGTTTAAATGCCCAGTAAGCAAGTGGTTAAAGAAGAGAATTATGCGCTGCATTTGGAGATTTCATAATTTGCCACGTCACGAATGTTAATTCTCTATTCGTTTAGTTTACAAGATCGACCGCTTCTGGCTCGTCCTTGCTTCTGAGCATGCGTGTTTGTACTTTGGACTTTTATCCGACGGACTTGTGTACACACACTCGGAAAATCCGACAACACACATTTGTCCACGAAAAATTTGAAAACCTGCTAGCCAACATTTGTTGGCAGAAAGTCCGACAACAATTGTCCGATGAGCATACACACGGTCAGATTTACCGACAACAGCCTGTCATCGAACATTTCCGGTCGGAAGGTCCGATCGTGTGTACGGGGCTTTAGAGTTTAAATTTATATGCAATCAGGCAGGCCCTTGCACTACATGGTTTTGGTAAATCTGAAGACAAAAATCTGCAGAAAATCGAATGCGGCGTACACACGGTCGGAATTTCCGATGCAAACAGTCCGATGGGAGCTTTTCATCGGATTTTCCGATCGTGTGTATACCCAATGGTCTTTTTCTGTCGGAATTTCCGACGGACTTTGGATTGAGAACCTGTTCTCAATTTTTCCGACGGAAAACCTTTCTATCGGATTTTCCGATCGTGTGTATGCAATTCCGACACGCAAAATTCCGACGCATGCTCGGAAACAATTCAACGCATGCTCGGAAGCATTAAACTTCCCTTTTATAGTGCTGTCGAACGTGTTTTATGTCGCTGTGTTATTGGCCGTCGGAATTTGGTGTGATCGTGTGTAGGCAACACAGCTTGAGCGGAATTCCGTTGGAATTCCATCGGAAAAACCGTCAGAGTCTTTTCCGACGAGAATTCCGATCGTGTGTACGTGGCATAATAGTGTGTATGGGGGCTTTAGTCCTTTCTAGCAAACTTTTTGCTGGAAAAGGTGCCACCAGCGACAGGATCGCTAACGCCTATAGGGGGAAGCCAATTAACCTACCACTGTGATTGTGGAAAGAAGCCTATGCAAATATGGAACCATATACAAACTCCATGCAGATTGTATCCAAGGTGGGATTGCAAACTGAGGACCCAGAGATGCAAGAGTGCAAAATACTTACCACCAATGAAAATTCAATATACAGTCCCCTCCTGCACAGCAATAAAGTCTTATTGGCTCACAATACTACCCCACCCCCTTCCAATCCAAGTGTGTTGTACAGACACATACCTTCCAACTTTCTGAAATGGGAATGAGGGACATCTATTAGTAAATGTATGTAGGCATAGGACACACCCCCTGCCACACCCCCAACAACAATTGGCTAACCACTATTGCCCACCGCCTTCTGCATATATGCTGCGGCAAGGCAGATCGGCTGTGCAAACCAATGTACCTGTTCGTCGGTCCGTGCATGTGGTATTGTGGCCGTGCGTACGTGCACGCTGCGGGTCTGGCAGACTCGATGTCCGCCAGCCACCCGGGATTGCGGTAAAGAGAGGCAGAACGTGATCTGCCTATGTAAACAAGGCAGATCCCCGTTCTGACAGGGAAGGAGAGAGATCAGCTGTTCCTAGTGATCAAGAACAGCGCTCTCTCTACTCCCAGTCAGTCTGTCCCACTGACAGTCAGAAACACCTCCCTAGGGAACACTTAATCCTTTAATTACCCCTAGTGTTAACCCCTTCCCTGCCAGTGCCATTTATACAGTGATCAGTGCATTTTTATAGCACTGCTCATTGTATTGATGTCACCGGTCACCAAAAAAGTGTCACTTAGGGTCAGATTTGGTCCGCCACAATGTCGCAGTCCTGCTAAAAATTGCTGATCCCCGCTATTACTAGTAAAAACACAAAAAAATAAATAAAAAGTCCCTAAATCTTTCCCCTATTTTGTAGACGCTATAACTTTTGCTCAAACCGATCAATATACGCTTATTTCAATTTATTTATTTTCTTACCAAAAATATGTAAATAGGTAAATCCTTTCAGGGCTGAAGTGGTTAAAGAGGAACTCCAGGCTCCTTCAGAAAAAAGTATACTGTATATACTGTAGCTGCTGACTTTTAATATTAGGACACTTACCTGTCCACGAATCCAAAGGTGTCTTTTTTTTCAGCTGGTTGTCGGGTGCTGCCTCCGGCATCTCCACTAAGGGAAACCGGCATTGAAGCCTTGCGGCTTCACAGACGGTTCCCTACTCTGGATGCGCGAAACGCGCCGCGCTTTGTGAATGGCCTGGCGGCCGGGGAAGAAGGAGGGGGGCCAAATTTCAGCTGACTTACATGCCCCCCCCCCCCGAAAGGTGCCAAATCTGGCAGAGGAGAGGGGGGAGGAGGCAAACAAGCAGAGCTTCCCCTTTTGGATGGAACTCTGCTTTAAACCCACAAGTGCTTTTTTACCTACATAGCTCCCAACTGTCCCTGATTTTTAGGGACTGTCCCTGATTTGGAACAAAGTCCCTCTGTCCCTCTTTCCTCCTCATTTATCCCTCATTTTGGTCTGATCTATATAGTTGTATATAAAATGCACTTTTTATCTTTCAAAAAGTATTTCACAGTGCTAAACCTTTAATCCAAATTCTAAACTGTTGCATTTGTACATTTTAAAAGCCAGTATAAAGGGATAGTAGTGGTTAAAAAAAGCACTTGTGGGTTTAACTAATATTTTTAATTTTTTTTTGTAGAATTCTCCTTTAACCACTTCCCATCCCGCGTTTAGTAATATGATGGCCGCAAGGTGGCTCTCTTATCCTGGACGGCCGTCATATGACTTCCTCGGCTTCCCGGCCATCTAGGGCGCGCGTGCGTGCCCGCCGTGTCACTCGGGAGCCGATGCGCATGCCCGGCAGCCGCGATGTCCGCCGGGCACCCGCAATTGCTCGTCACAGAGCAGGGACGTGGATCTGTGTGTGTGTAAACACACAGATCCAAGTCCTGTCAGGGAGAGGAGACAGATCGTGTGTCCCTTGTATAAAAGGGACACCGATCGGTCACTTCCCCCAGTCAATCCCCTCCCCCCACAATTAGAATCACTCCCTAGGTAACATATTTAACCCATTGATGGCCCCCTAGTGTTAACCCCTTCCCTGCCAGTGACATTTATACAGTAATCAGTGCTAATTTTTATAGCACTGATCGCTGTATAATTCAATGGTCCCAAAAATGTGTCAAAAGTGTCCAATTTGTCCGCCGCAATATCGCAGTCCCGATAAAAATCGCAGATCGCCGCCATTACTAGTAAGACAAAAATAAAAATGCCATAAATCTATCCCCTAATTTGTAGGCGCTATAACTTTTGCGCAAACCAATCAATATACACTTATTGCGATTTTGTTTCCCCAAAAATATGTAGAAGAATATATATCGGTCTAAACTGAGGAAGACAGTTTAAAAAAATGTTTTTAATTGGGATATTTATTATAGCAAAAAGTAAAAAATATTGTGTTTATTTTTAAAAAAACACGCCCTTTTTTTTTTAGCGCAAAAAATAAAAACCGCAGAGGTGATCAAATACATCCAGCGCTGAAAGCTGAAAATTGGTCTGGGCGGGAAGGGGATGAAAATGCCCTGTATTGAAGTGGTTAAAGGGGTGTTTCACCTTACAAATTTTTTTTTTAAAAGTCGGCAGCTAAAAAAAAAGTAGCTGCTGACTTTTAATAAGTACACTTACCCTCCCAGGGTGCCCGCGATGTCGGTCGTGGAGGACGAGCTGTCCCTCGGCGATCCGGTTCCAGCGCCGCCATCCTCAGTAAGGGAAACGGCTTCACGTTTCCTACTGCGCGCGGCCTACTGCGCATGCGCGACTCTAATTTGTGAATGGGAACGCGATGTGTTGTGGGACATAGTTCCCATAACACACCGCGCCCCATTCAACAGAAGACGGAAGAAGAGAAGATCACTGCGCCGCTGGAGGAGGCAGATTAGGACGATCTGCCTAGCAACAGCCATTTCTGGTAAGTAAAAAAAATAAATTTACGTTTTTGTTTTCAGGGTGTCCCACCACTTTAAGGGTGTGGTATGTGGTGTATTATATGCCTACATACCATTGCTAATAGGTGTCCCTCATTCCTATGTCAAAAAGTTAGGAGGTATGCCACTACTATTCCTTTATATTGGCTTTTGGAATTTACAAATGCAGCAATTTAGAAATTAGATGAAAGGTCTAGCGCTGGGAAACACTTTTGATAGATAAGTAGTGCTTTTTATTTACAGCTATATAGATCAAACCAAAATGAGGGACAAATGAGGGAGAAAGAGGGACAGAGGGACATTGTTCCGAGTGAGGGACAGTCCCTCGAAATCAGGGACAGTTAAGAGGTGTGCAGACACTGTCTAGACTTACACACCTCGGCCCCCAATTACTGTCACATGGGAGGAAGTCAAATGCTATACCCAAAAGCACATGGTATTTTGCACTTGCTGAGCTAGAGGAAGGATCTGCAGGGGATCACTGAAGTGATGAGCATAAGTGAATTGGGATCACCGGCCAGCTCGGGATCACCAGGCACGCCGTTTGTAAGGGCTCTTTCACACGGGGCGGATCAGTGCAGATCCGCCCCGTGAATAGCCGCTTGCTCAGCGGGGATCGTCGTAGCGATCTCCGCTGAGCAGAAAATGACAGGTCCGTCTCTGCACTCCGTGCAGGGACGGACCTGTCAGAGCGCCGCTCTCCCCTATGGGAGATCGGGTGACGACGGACCGTAGAGTCCGTCGTCACCCGATCCGCTCTGCAGACGGATGAAAAAATGGGGTTTTCCTCCGTCTGCAGAAACGGAGCATGGCGGGCACGGACGAGAGCGGGTGTCAGCGGATGCTCATCCGCTGACACCCGATATCCCATAGGGATACCTGTATGTCCGTTTTGCATCCAAAAACGGAAGGATGCAAAACGGACATACGGGCCGTCCGTGTGAAAGAGCCCTAATAGTAAACAGTCTTTAATGTACTCCACCCCAATCAAGCATACAAAACAGCTTTCTTCAGCAAAATAAATGAAAAACAGTCCATAATTCTGGCATACAGAATCCTGAGTAACTGTCCCATCAGGACTGCGTTGATTGCCATTTAGGAGCCAGCTCTTTCCCCCACCCTCCGCCGCTGTCATTTTCACAGCAGAGTGGAGGGCAGGAGGCACATAGAGGGCGGGAGCAGGAGCTGCCCACATTAACTTTTTAAGTTAATCAGCAGGTGATTGGTTGCTAGGATGCAGGGCGGCCCTAGCAACCAATCACAGCTTGGTAATATGAAAAGTTAGCTCCAGCACTCTCCATTCAGTGCTGCTGTGCCTCCTGCTCCCCCCTCTGCTGTATGCCCCTGTGAGGTAGGAGAGTGAAGAACCTAGGACATGGCTTTGAAGGATGTGGGGGGCGATGTGAAGGGGGCAGAGAACACCACTGCTTTGGGTGGGTAAAGGGGGCAGAGGAGGACACTGATGTAGGGGTGGGGGAGTGAAGGGGACAGAGAAGGACACTGATGTGGGAGGGGGGCAGAGGAAGACACTACTGTGGGGGGAGAAGTGAACAGGAGTAGAGGACACTACTGTTGGGGGGGGGGTGTTGATGTGAAGAGTGGTTGAGGACACTGCTGTGAATGAAGGGGGGTTCAGATGACTACTGTGAAGGGAATAGGGGGTGATGTGAAGGGGGACTGAGAACACTATTGTAAAGGAAGAACTGTAAATGAAGTGGGGGGCTGTGATGTAAAAGGGGGGGATAGTGAATTGCAGGGGGGGCTGAGGACACTGGTGTAAGAATTGGATTGAGATATAAGAGGAGGTGGCTCTGATTTGGAGGATCCGAGTCATCGCACAAAAATGAGATTCTGACCTCAGCTGTAGGAAGATTTTTCTGACCGGACCTCCCTTAATTTTAATTCAATACATCTGGTTTAGGGTTCCCGTCTGCTTCGAGTTGCTGCAAAGGCTGCAGGAGTTTAGCAAACCATTGTGAACCACTCCACTCTACCTCACAGACAGGTGTTGACTTCTTTCTGCTCCTTTTCAGGCCTTCCCTGCAGGCATGTAAACCCTTTCTTGACCCTAGGACCAAAGTCCCTGTGATCAGGGTTTGGAGGCTCTTTCCCACCCAAATGAGGACTTACCAGTCTAGAGAGCACTGTAAATCAGTCCTCCTCTCTCTAATTGGACTACCCTAGCACCCCTCACCCTGCATGGGTGAGAACTCCTAAAGACTAAAATGTGTTCCCCCTCATCCCCCTTAAAGGGACCACAACCCAAATGGTGGGGAAATATATCTCCCGTCCAGGACCCCTGGTGTCCTGTACAAATGCTATAAACTGATTGTACAATATCCTTTAGATCTACAATTGCGAGGCTCTGCCTGATTGCCAAAATTTGTACGGATTGTTTAGGTAGATCCTCATATTACATAGTTTTAGTAAATCTAAAGAAGATTGTACAGTCAGATTATACTGGGTAAGGTCAGCTTTACAGTAGTTTACACTGCATGATACCTTAGATCTTCTTTATAACACCCCAGAGTACCCTCAAATCTGTGGTACTCTGTACTACACATAATTGGACAAGCTTTCTACTGGGCAGTACCGACCCTTTACTATTGGTCAGTCATGGCACCCACAGTTATGGGACAATAAACAGAACTGGTGAGAAGGTGCAGTGCCAGAGCTGCAAAGGCAGGTGGTTTGACTTGTTTGGTAGGCCCAAGGCACACTGGGCATTTAGCCTGAATTTAGCTGCAGGCGGAGGGCACAGGTGTTCCCTCCAGTCTCATTGCTGACAGCCTGTCAAGAGCGTACTGAGAAACTGTCTGGCTTCCCGAATGAGGGCAAGTGATTCCTCCTCAGTTCTTGTCATCCTCCTGGGCCTTCTGGTGGGAAGGCGGAGGGGAGGCACCTGACATTCTGTGAGGCTCCTACTGGGCCCAGCCACCTCCTGCCTGCCACTGGTCCCGGCCTCCTCCTCTCTACCACTGGGCATGTCCTCCTCCTCTCTACCACTTGGCACGGCCTCCTTCTGGCTGAGCTCATTTTGTGTAGACGCCTCAGCTGAGTCTGGTCATCGAGAAAATGGAGTTTGTTGTAGTACCACAGCTTGGGTACATAAACCTTATCTGCTGTTGCTCCTGATTTGAGGGACTTCTGTATCTTGTTGTGCTCTCGCTTATACATATTACGCAAGATCCCAATTTTAGCGTCCACAAACTTAATGTCTGCCTGGGGAGTCTTCATAAACTCCAGAAGTGTCCCCAGTGTTGCCTTCCTTGCTTGTTTATTGAAATACAAGGGGTGCTTTACCTCCCACAGGTTTCTGTTATTTTGATACAGGTCAATAAAATGACTCAAGGGATTCATTTTTTTCTGAAAGACAATACACAAGACAATTGGAAAAATATATATACTAAATATATCAACTCGCGCTAATGGTGTATAAGTGAAGAAAAAAGGAAGCAGCAGCTATACACAAAGTACTTGAAAAAATGTATAAGTATAAATATAAGGCTCACAACCACTATAAGTGAATAAACCACAAACAATAATAATCAAACAGAACAAAGTCCAAACAAAATTGTGAAAGTGACTCAAAATGCTTCAATCCGAAAGGGAAAACAGTTTCTCAGCAGAACGAACGGATACCCAAAAGTGAAGAAAAAATGGAACTGATAGTGAGGTACCATTAAAAAAGGTTTTATTGTAAAAGGGGATGGGTACTTACAAAAAGTACGATCGAACAAGCCTCAAATATGAAGTACGATTAATCAAGCCTCAAACATGGAGCTGTTAGTATAAAAATGCCGTTCCTGGCGTGCGTTCCACGGGACCGGAAGTGACGTCACTGATAACGGAAATTGCGTCAACGTTTCACCCTCCCACAGGGCGTCATCATGCGTCAAATTGTTTACAAGCATGCGTAGGAATTTTGCGCTTCGGAATTGGTACAGGCGATCGGAATTTTCGATCGGAAACTTTTTCCGACCGAAAAATTGAGAACATGCTCTCAATCTTTTGCTGGCTGGTATTCCGCCAGCAAAAGTTTGATGGAGTGTACACACGGTCGCATTTTCGGAACAAAAGCTCTCATCAGACTTTTGCTGGAGGAATTTCCGCTCGTGTGTACGCGGCATTACAGTACTGCCCCCCTTCCAATCTGAGTGCGCTGCACAGACAAGGCCTAGGCATCGTCACTAGGCTTATTATTTGTAGTTCATAGCACCTTAAATCTGTGAATATTTGATGTCTTTACAGGTAATCCAAGGCAGTGTGTAAGCACCTGGAAGTGCCCATTAACTGGTATAATTGGCCCCTATGTTTCCATCACCAGAGGTTTACTTTTAATTAATCATTTGATTGCTGTTAACAAAAGCGAAAAGATTGCCTTTTGAAATTCCATTTCTACCTTCCTGTATATATGTTTTAACGCATGAACGGAAATAAAACCCATCTAAGTCACAAAGATATTACAAGGCACAAATGAAAAGGGAAGGAAGCCGGGAAAAAAAAGAGAACGGTGAGCCTAGTTTGCATTAGCGACCAGGAGAGAAAAGGTAATTTATTTTGCTGGGTGTCAATGGGCCATGACATGAAGCAGTCTGTCTCTTTGTAGCTATGATTGGTACGGTGCTGCAGTTTATCATTATGGATTGGTTACACCACCAGGCCCAGCGCAGTAAGAAATATAATTTGTCTAGCTTCAAATAATAAAATATGGGAGCTGGTATGGCGCTGTTCTGTCGATCGAAAGGAGAAAATATATTGGAAACCGTAAATATGCTTTTACAGGATTCCATTAATGTGTGCACCAGTAATAATGGTAATGGCTGTGTCTACTTGTGCAGAATTAAAGAGCACCGGTTGCTAAAGTAGCCGTTCTGTCAGCTAAACCGTTGTCAGTCTCAATGTTTCATTCTTTTAACAATTCAGGCTTACTATTGAAAGCTTTATATCCGGCTCATGTTGACGGGCGTTGCTTTCCTGCGTTTGACGCGCGTTTGGAACAAATGTTGGTCAAGCTCTCAAGATCCCCTTTGACTTTAAAGTGCACCTTGACACACATTTCCCCAAATGGTCCTCGTGCACCACAGTGCCCTGAATATATTAAAATGCTGTGCTCCATTCTCCATAGAAATGCCCACCTTTTTAGCTGCTGACATCACTGTCCTCCCCAATCCACTCTGAGATGGCAAAATGCACCCACCACTGGATGCGTGGCCTTAAGTACCCACCGATGGATGCGCGGCCTAAAGCACCCACCGCTGGATGCGCGGCCTTAAAAATCAATGAGTGAGCACTCCCAGCCTCCCTCCTTCGCTCGCCACACAGTCCACTTTCCTTTAGACCCGATCCACAGTGCTACGACCTCAAAGCCGACATCCCAACGCGACTTCGGCAGGACATGTATATGACTTTTTTAACAGAAGTCAACACAAGTCGGCCCGAAGTCGCACCAAAAGTAGTGCAGGAACCTTTTTTAAGTCAGAGCGACTCAAGTTGCTCCTATCAGAACGGTTCCATTGCACTTAATGGGGCGCGGCTTGTCATGTGACACGTACTGTCGAAGTCGGAGCGTATGTCACACTAGAGGGAACCGGGCCTTACTCTCACAACAACGCTGAGCTGTGCAAGAGAGCAGGCTGGGGAAGGAGGCCAAGTGCTTTTCATTCATGGAAGCTATAGTACATAGCTTATGACCGGGGGGGGTGACATAGTCCGCACTCTTGATGAGTGTCCATTAACCCTTGCAGCCTTGGGAGCTCATGGCTGTGGGGGTATGGGGGGGAATTAGAGGACTTTGAATTGCAACTGGAACAGTCAGCATCAGTACAAGGCAAACATCCCATCAAACGTAAGTACTGTCCCTTGCGGTAATTAAGGCTTACTAGCACAATGTGAAAGACTTACCTTAAAACTAAGCCCTCCAGCGGCATGCAGTCACCGCTGACAGGGCTTCCATCTTCACCCGGTCTTCCTTCTGGGTTTGTGGGCTCTAGCTGCTTGAATGGCCAAGCCGCGATGACATCACTCATGCACATGGGAGTCACAGCCTCGGCACAGCGCTCTGAAGGAACGGCATACTCAGTATGCCGTCCCTTCAGAGCGCAGTGCTCATGTGCCGGAGGCGGCAGCGGCTGCAGAAATAGTGACTATCTCCTAAACAGTACATGTTTAGGAGATATTCTAAATAGTTACATAGTAGGTAAGGTTGAATAAAGACAATACACAGTTCAACCTGTGTAGGTGTAAGTATGTCAGTATCTCTGTATGTTGTGTTCTTTAAGATGTTTTTTTGTCTTAATGCAGTCAATGCATTAATATAAAAAAAACTTCTGTGTGCAGCAGCCGCCCCAGCACCACCTAAGACTTACCTGTGCCCCCTCTCTCTCTCCAGTGATGTCTATGAGTGCCTTGACCGTCTGGGAATCTCCTCCTGATTGTCTGAGACACAGCAGCGGCGCCATTGGCTCTCGCTGCTGTCAATCAAAATCAGTTAGCCAATCAGGAAAGAGAAGGGGCAGGGCAGAACCAGGGCTCCAGGTCTGACTGGACACAAGGAGATGTGACTTGGCTCAGGTGCCCTCATAGTAAGCTGCTTGCTGTGGGGGCACTCAACAGGAGGGAGGGGCCAGGAGAGCCGAAGAGGGACAGGAGTTCTAAAATTAGAAGAAAAGAGGTTTAACCTTAAACTACATAGAGGGTTCTTTACTGTAAGAGCGGCAAGGATGGGGAATTCCCTTCCACAGGTGGTGGTTTCAGTGGGGGGGCATTGATAGTTTTTAAGATAAGTACCTGAACGACCGCAACATACAGGTATATACAATGTAATACTGACATATAATCACACACATAGTTGGACTTGATGGACTTGTGTCTTTTTTCAACCTCACCTACTATGTATGTAGAGAGGAGGGTCTGGGCTGCTCTGTGCAAAACCACTGCATAGAGCAGGTAACTATGACATGTTTGTTATTTTTACGGAAAAAAAAGAGACTTTACAATCATTTTAAGGTTAAACCGATTCTCCTCCAATCTCATTGTGTGGCCCCGTGTCCTCTTATACTCCCTGAGACTGAACATTTTTTTCCTACGCTGGGATGGGATCACCATTGAGGTGTTTGAAAATCACTATCATGTCCCCTCCCAAGAATCTCCTCTCCAGCGAGAATACATTTAGTGCTTGTAGTCGTTCTTCATAATTGAAGTCCTCCAGTCCCCATATTAATTTTGTTGCCCTTCTCTGGACTCTTTCCAGCTCCAGCGCTTCCCTGAGGACTGGTGACCAGAACTGGATGGAATACTCCAGATGTGGCCTAACAAGCGTTTTATAAATTGTCAGTATAAAGCCCCGTACACACGGTCGGACTTTTTGACAACCAACATGCAAATTAGGTGGTTTGGACCAACATCCGACCGTGTGTACGCTCCATCGGACCAACTTTTTCCAGGTTGCATCGGACTTTTGTTGGCTGTGCGAACGGACCAACTTTCTGCCAACAAAAGTCCGAAGGACAAAAGTCCGAACGTGTGTATGCAGTACCAACTGACTTTTGTCCACAGTACAAACACGCATGCTCAGAACCAATGCAAAAGATCAGACAACAATATAGAAGTTGACCAAAGGTGGCGCTGGAGTATTCGAACGTCCTCTTTTGAAGTGTCGTCAGTACGTTGAAACGTCATTACGTTCGTGTTGGTTGTCTCAAAAGTCCGACCGTGTGTATGCAGTACCAACTTGAGGGCCAACGCCCTTTGGACAAAAGTCCAAGGGAAAGTTGGTCCACGGTCCGACCGTGTGTATGGGGCTTTATAGTTTTTTTCTCTGGAGTATATCCCCTTTTTTATGCATGCTAATATTCTGTCCGCTTTGGTAGCCGAGGCTTGACATTGCATGCTATTGCTCAGTCTGTCTTCTACTAGGACCCCCAGATCTTTCCCCATCCTTGATTCCCCCAGAGGTTCTCACCCTAGCCTAGTGAGTAGTTTGCATTTATGTTTTTAGACCCCAAGTGCATTTTTTTTACATTTTTCCACATTAAACCTAATTTGCCATGTAGTTGGCCTTTATTCAAAGCTTACCTGTAGGGTAACTACCACTTTAAATTTTACCTAAACTTAGGGTTTCATGCAACAATAACAATGCACGAGATTTGTTTCACTGTGTGTATTCTTGTCAATTCCCCAGGTACATCGTGAACAAGTAAATTAGCTGTACTAGGTGATGTCCAGCATAGACCCCCCCCCCCCCTCCCCTCCTAGGATGCCTATGCTCCGATGATCCTTCAGTCAGTGGTGCAGGTAATCCCCTACCATTCTAACATAATTGCTTTACCAGCAAAGCAAATCAGAGATCCGCATTGAACCGCTAGTTACTATAGAACATCCATGTTGGCTGTAAACCCAGATTCACATGAACCAATTTAGTCCTTTCCATATCCCTCTGCCTTAAGAACAGGTCCCTGAGGGCCAGTTATGTTCATGGTCTTCCATGCTATACACAGTATTGGCCCACCATGTGTAAAAGTACAAGGTCTAGTGACTGGGGTATTCATACTCAGAGTCGAAGAGAGAGTGTTGTACTTTGCCTTGGTTTTTCAATGCAATGCATCAACTTATTATTAGTGTATACAATATACAGTATACTAACTAGCTATAGGCAGTTCTATTATACAGTTATAGTATGAGCTGTGCACAAGCAGTAGATCTGTTACTATTATATAGCTAATACAATACATAAGCTTTGAGGATCAAGCTGATCCGTACTTCAGCTATTTTCTTTATATCCATGGGATGCCTTCAGCTTATAGAATCTGGCCACCTGAATCTGACACAGTAACACAATACACATGTAAGGAACTCATTTCTGCGAAATCCCACAGGTTTAACATGGCCAGCTAGGAAAAATATATATAGCTTTATATCTGGCGGAAACATTAATGTTACACTGCAACTGAACTATATCTCCTTCATCTTTTTATTAAAGGAAACATACAGTTTTTTTTCTAGATTTACAGTACATTGAAAAGATATGTAAAAGAAATCATATCAATGTGTGTGAAAACTCAAGCCTGGGCTTGGAACCTCCTACCCATCCCCATGTGGGCTGGGTCCACTGTGCCCATGCATGTGGAGTAATACTCACGCAGAGCGCACTTATAAATGCCCAAGACCAGGCGGAGAGTGTGGTCATGTGAAACATCAAAAATTAAGACAGTTCCCCGACTTAGAGATGAGCCTTTCCTGAGTGCAGTAATAAAGTGCAGAGTTCCGTTGACTTGTCCCATGTCACTACACACTGTAACTTGTATGTGTGCATTAGGAGGGACGTGCTGAACCTGCGCCCTCATGTGTGCTCTCACTTAAAGCAGTTGTATACCCGCAAACCAAAAAAAAAAAAACTGTAAGGCAAAGGCATAATGAGCTATTATGCACTGCATACTTAGGGCTCTTTCACACTGACGTATGTCCGTTTTTCATCCTTCCGTTTTAGGATGAAAAACGGACATACATGTATCCCTATGGGATAGCGGGTGTCAGCGGATGAGCATCCGCTGACACCCGCTCTCGTCCGTGCCCGCTATGCTCCGTTTCTGCAGACGGAGGAAAACCCATTTTTTTCATCCGTCTGCAGAGCGGATCGGATGACGACGGACTCTACGGTCCGTCGTCACCCGATCTCCCATAGGGGAGAGCAGCGCTCTGACAGGTCCGTCCCTGCACGGAGTGCAGAGACGGACCTGTCATCTTCCTGCTCAGCGGAGATCGCTCCGGCGATACCGCACTGATCCGCCCCGTGTGAAAGAGCCCTAACTCATTGTGAAATGCTTACCTTAGAACGAGGTCCCATCATCGCATCCCGGTCAACAGCGAGGGAGCTGACATTTTCCCCTCGCCATTAGTTCTGGGTTTGCGGCGCCGGCGCTGTGAGTGGCCGGAGCCACGATGACATCACTCCCGTGCATGCGCGTGGGAGTCCGCACATGAGCCGCTGACGTCAGCGGCTGCATGCAGGGTGAATACCTCCTAAACCGTGTACGTTTAGGAGATATTCATTTTACCTACAGGTAAGCCTTATTATAGGCTTACCTGTAGGTAAAAATGTCAAAAAGGGGTATACAACCACTTTAAGTCTGTCCTTTCCATACCACATGACCAGGCCATAGATCTATGTAATGCTAGTCTGCTGCCGGTTACCCTGGGAGACAGACTGCTGGGGAGGAAGCCCGAACACTGACTCTCACTATTGGAAGAGCCGTCACCTTACCAGGCACTACGCCTAACGACTGGTTGCTTGCAGCTTGTTCCTTTACTTGGTTACTCATAGCAACTACACTTCTCTTCCTTGTCTTGCTGAGTTAACCCCATGTAGTAGTGTTACTTCATACCCCGTGGTGCTCTTCCAGACCCAGGTTCCTTGGAATACACCATAACCCACATGCACCCATTTAAATAACTTCAGGCCATGCTATCCATGACTCCCGGTATCTTCAGCGCAGTTCTAGCGCTCACAGGTGGGTCTTTATACCCTTGGCCCTGCATACTCCACTCCGACTTCTGTCTCTCTCTTTCTGGCCTTAAAGGAGAAGTCCAGCCTGAGCTTGTTTGGCTGGGCTTCTCCTATGGGTCACAGGACTGCAATTTGTTTTGCACTCCTGTGACCCGTTTTCAGCAGAGAGCTGTCTGAAGTCCGCTCTCTGCTGACGTTACAGAAATCAGTCCACGCTCATCCCGACAATAAAGTCTGGATCCGCCAGGTGCCTGGACTGATGCATATCTCAGCCTCTCAGCGAGCCACTGAGGGCCTGAGATGGCCGCTCCCTGCCCCTCGGCAGTGGGGGACAGATGCAGCTTTGGACCAATGCTGCATCCACCAAGGTAAGTATAAGTGGGGGGAAAACCCCTTTACCTCTCTTTAGTTTTCCTGTTTATATTACAGGTGAGCCCACTAAACCCCAAAAGCCTGGGAACTGAGCCAAACATGTTTAAACTCTTTCCCAGCCTGCGCC
This sequence comes from Lithobates sylvaticus, assembly GCA_028564925.1. NCBI lineage: Eukaryota > Metazoa > Chordata > Amphibia > Anura > Ranidae > Lithobates > Lithobates sylvaticus. Next base: position 59,959,305 of record CM053030.1, read on the forward strand.
GGCTGCTAGACTAACTGCACACATTTCAACCTGCCTACACTCACCCTTGCACAAAAGAAAAAAAAAATATACAAACTTTTTTCAGGTGTCTTTGATCTGGTCTGGTAATGTCCTAAGCCCTCTTTGTCAGGGCTGTGCTCAGCCTTTCCTTCTCTAAACTGGCCGCTCAGCTGTCGGCTAATTGCCAGCACTTATATCTCCACAGTGACTCACCTGTTGATGATATCCTGCTCATCAGTCCTGCTTACTTAAGCCGTCCAGCCCAGATGATCTCTGCCTTCCCCTTGGTCAACATCACTTTCTCCTGTTAATGACTTGCTTGGCTGACATTCCTTTTGGCTCCTGATCCTGCTTGTTGTTCCACTACGCTGATTCCTGGCTTCCTGACTTTCTGGCTTGTCTGACTATGCATTCCGGTTACCGAACTTTGGCTATGTTTTGACTACGTTTGTTCTATTTACTTTTATTATTAAACAAGTGTGATTTAACTATACTTCTGTCTCGGTCTGATTCATGGATTCTGACACTCTTCTTCATTCGGCAGGTCCTAAATGTTGGTGATGCAGAGGGCAAGGCCACCTATTGACGTGGTAGACCAGCAGCATTTTCCTATGAACTCAGGACAGGCCCCAATTGGCCTAGGCTCACAGGAAGTGGACTGATGCTAAAGGAGTTAGGGAGGAGGGTTTTATCAGTTGCTGGGGACCTTGTGTCTAAGTAGATTTTCCAATTATATATTTCTGTACTGTAAGATTTAGCTCCAGATGGAGAGCTTTCCAGCAACTCTGTCTACTCAGAAAAGGTGAAGGGAAAGGGATCACCGCTCCAGGTGGAAATGTGGATATAGAACTCTCCTCGGAACTGGAACACCAGGTGCCGGCTAAGCATATAGCAACATGAGGCACAAAGGAAGTTCTGGACAGCCGCACTCCGGAATATAGCCTTTAGCATCAGCTCGTTTGTCCCATTTTTTGCTGTGGTTTGCGTGGTTTAGGACCCCTGCCCAATTTTGTTCACCAACCAAAGGTTCTTTTGCACGGGACTTAGGCCGTCGTATGAGACGACAATTTTTTATGTTGTATACACTATACAAATAGTTTTGTGATTAAATAACATTTCTGGGTGGTATGATGGGGGCAGTATGTATGGGAGAGGAGTGCGGAGGGTATTATGGGGGTAGTATGTACGGGAGAGGAGTGCGGAGGGTATGATGGGGGTAGTATGTACGGGAGAGGAGTGCGGAGGGTATGAAGGGGGCAGTATGTAAAGGAGAGGCGTGCGGAGGGTATGATGTGGGGTGTATGTACAGGAGAGGAGTGCGGAGGGTATGATGGGGGCAGTATGTACAGGAGAGGAGTGTGGAGGGTATGATGGGGGGCAGTATGTACAGGAGAGGAGTGTGGAGGGTATGATGGGGGCAGTATGTACAGGAGAGGAGTGTGGAGGGTATGATGGGGGCAGTATGTACATGAGAGGAGTGTGGAGGGTATGATGGGGGCAGTATGTAAAGGAGAGGAGTGTGGAGGGTATGATGGGGGCAGAATGTAAAGGAGAGGAGTGTGGAGGGTATGATGGGGCAGTATGTACAGGAGAGGAGTGTGTAGGGTATGATGGGGGCAGTATGTACAGGAGAGGAGTGTGGAGGTATGATGGGGGCAGTATGTACAGGAGAGGAGTGCGGATGGTATGATGGGGGCAGTATGTAAAGGAGAGGAGTGCAGAGGGTATGATAGGGGCCGGATGTACAGGAGAGGAGTGTGGAGGGTATTGTTGGGGCAGTATGTACAGGAGAGGAGTGTGGAGGGTATGATGGGGGCAGTATGTACAGGAGAGGAGTGCAGAGGGTATGATGGGGGCAGTATGTACAGGAGAGGAGTGTGGAGGGTATGATGGGGGGCAGTATGTACAGGAGAGGAGTGTGGAGGGTATGATGGGGGCAGTATGTTCAGGAGAGGAGTGCAGAGGGTATGATGGGGGCAGTATGTACAGGAGAGGAGTGTGGAGGGTATGATGGGGCAGTATGTACAGGAGAGGAGTGCAGAGGGTATGATGGGGGCAGTATGTACAGGAGAGGAGTGTGGAGGGTATGATGGGGGCAGTATGTACAGGAGAGGAGTGTGGAGGGTATGATGGGCAGTATGTACAGGAGAGGAGTGCAGAGGGTATGATGGGGGGCAGTATGTACAGGAGAGGAGTGTGGAGGGTATGATGGGGGCAGTATGTACAGGAGAGGAGTGTGGAGGGTATGATGGGGGGCAGTATGTAAATGAGAGGAGTACAAAGGGTATGATGGGGGCAGTATGTACAGAAGAGGAGTGCGGAGGGTATGATGGGGGCAGTATGTACAGGAGAGGAGTGCGGAGGGTATGATGGGGGCAGTATGTACAGGAGAGGAGTGTGGAGGGTATGATGGGGGCAGTATGTACAGGAGAGGAGTGTGGAGGGTATGATGGGGGCAGTATGTACAGGAGAGGAGTGCGGACGGTATGATTGGGGCAGTATGGGAAGGAATTACTTGCAGTGTCTGTGGGGTGACCAGGGAGTAATGTCCCTCAAATGGGGGGTGTAGTAAACAGCTGAGTGATGTCTGTATGAAGTGGTCTGGGGGTGATACAATCTGGGGGGAGTTGGGGCTGAGAAGTGGTCAGATAGTGATGTCTATAATAAAAAAAAGCTGTTACTATAGCTATTGTGGTCAACTACTAAAATATAGAAAAATGTGGGGCCAATCCGCGAGATATATAAAGGATATCAAAGATACCGTACCATCATCCAGATTTTTACGTGGAAAGATTTTTTGGTGATCTGGTTCCCAATCCAGAACGCCAAGAGAAAAAGGGGAGCTAGTGGACTATTGCGGTACTTGGTGTATATAATTAGCTCACTATGTGAAACAGATATAAAAGTTTTAAACCATTTATTACAGAAAAGACAAGAATGAAAACAAAATCTAAACACAACATATATACTAAAAACCGTACATATAATGGATGATTTCAATGTTTCATTGACTAGTTTCGCCACAAAGTGGCTTCTTCAGAACATATGTACATCTGAAAAACAAATTCACAGATATAATACATTGCAGTATATCATGATGCCAAAGTAGCATCAGGGATGCATGGGAAGAAGGGTTCAATATATAGATTGGTTTCCTTACCCAAATTGAGCACAGTCAGAGTATAGCGAGCGCACTCAGGCACAGTCTTCCACGGCGATTGGGGGAGAAGATAAAAGCCAGGCCAGGCAGATATGGTCTAATAGTGGATGATATATGTAGCAACGGGTGGTTAATATAACTAAACGTGTGTGATGCATAACCATCACCGTGTATCACCCGGGGTAGGTAGGGTATGTGGTATAGTTGAGATCTAGGGTATCACCAGTGTGAGAGATAAATTCGAATGAAGTAAAAGGGGGCGTGAAAGCATGTGAATAAAGGTGGTGGGTAGAAAGTGATAGTTGCATTGGGAAGGGTGGGATGACAAGTGGGGCCACCACACCGTGGAGAACACACTGTTGTGTGATAGTGAGTGAATTTAAATCACATCTTAATAATCAAGGTCACAGGGAAAACAAAACCACGACATTAATAAGGTTGTGTAAATAAAATGGTCCATGTATGGGCCCTTTGAAGTGGGGTTTGTAATCAAGCCAGTGTCAACATCCCAGAGTATTAATGATATCCAAAAAAATATAAGGAGAGGACAACACCCAGTGTACTGTGAAATGTATGGTGGGGAAAGAAAGTGATGGGGCCAATTACTGGATAATCCAAGTTTAAGTGTATCAAATGAGGGATGGTGAGGGGATAAAAGGGGGAAAGAGGAAAAAGGGGGGGAGGGGGAGATCGGTTTGCGCAAAAGTTATAGCGTCTACAAAATAGGGGATAGATTTATTGCATTTTCTTTTTTATTTGTTTTTTTTTTTTTTTTTTTAACGAGTAATTGCGGCAATCTGCGATTTTTTTTTTTTCGTGACTGCGACACTGCGGCGGACACTTTTGACACATTTTTGGGACCATTCACATAGCGATTGTTGCTATAAAATTGCAGTGATTTACTGTGTAAATGTGACTGGCAGAGAAGGGGTTAACACTAGGGGGCACTGCAGGGGTTAATGTGTTCCCTAATGTAATGATTCTAACTGTGGGGGGAGGGGACTCACAAGGGGAGGAGACCGGTCGGTGTTCCTCCGTACTGGGATCACATGATCGGTCTCCTCTCCACTGACAGGACGTGGAGCTGTGTGTTTACACACACAGCTCCACGGTCCCGCTGTTTTCACGGGCAATCGCGGGTGGCCGGCGGCCGCACCGGGTCCTGAGCGACGCCGCGGGCGCGCGCGCCCCCTAGGCGGCCGGGAATGGGAGGACGTCATATGACGTCCACCCAGGATGGGAGATCTACCTTCTGGGCGTCATACGACTATGGGCGGGATGGGAAGTGGTTAAAAGAGAATTATGGTGTTTGAAATAGGCACTCACCTAGGTGGATGCAGTATCGATCTGATGCCGCATTTGTCCCCTGCCACCTCTAAGATCTGAGAAACAAGACCGCTGATCGCTCAGTTCTCAGAATTTAGTAAGCAAAGAGTCGGTGACTGTCAGTCACCGGCTCTGTGCTCTGCCCCTCCAGCACTCACTGGCTGTACAGCGCCTGGCTCAGATACTCAGCGGCATGCTAGAAGGCAATTATGCTCCAACTGGGGTGGGGTTGACCATCTCTTTATATTCAAGTCCAATATATACTACAGCAAAAACGTTGAATAACTTATCTCAGAGCTGCGTTATGCATGCTTCTGATCATCTGCCATGCCATATAAAATGGGACCTGTGGCAGAATCAGCATCTTTAGTTAAAGTGTTACTAAACCCAGGACCCTGCATTCACTATATCTGGTCTCCCACAGTACACAGAACATGGAAATGCAATAATTTTAGTAAATATAAACTGCTAAATACCTTTTTCTCATCAGCAGTCTTGTGACTTCTAACAGTGTCTGGCCAAACGCTGGTTAAAGCTTGTAGGAGTTTTCAGTCTCCTCTGACTGTCTTATGAGGCTACATGACAACTGACCCTCTGTCTGGACAGTGCCGATTGGCCCTGTGCTAATCACATGCACCCTCCCAACAAAAACAAAAAACACTCTAGCACTACACCAAACTGAGCATGTTTGGAGTGACTCCAAAGGCTCCGTCTCATCATGAGATTGATTGGGAACAGTGGAAGAGGAGGATCAGAGAAGACAGGATCAAAACAGCCTTTTTTTAACCCAATGCAGAGGATTAACTCCTTAGGAATCACAGCGAGTATAACAAGCATGCTTTACTGCATATAGCCTGATTTTACGGTTGTGGGTTTAGGAACACTTTATACAGTGGAACCTCGGATTACGAGCATAATCTGTTCCAGGAGAATGCTTGTAATCCAAAGTACTCTCATATCAAATCGAGTTTCCCCATTGAAGTCACTGAAACAAAAATAATTTGTTTCGCATTGACTTCAAATGGCATGCAATAACGAATGCAGCCAGAGGTGGGGGGGGTGCCGGAGAGCCTCAAAAATGTCCGGATAGGCCCAAGGACACCTCGGCTGACCTCAGCAAACCTCGGAAAGACTCCGTTCCCAAGGTTTGCCGAGCTGTCCTCTGGCTTTTCCCAAACTTTGCCGCTCCGCCCCCCCCCCCCCCACCTCAGGCCACACACGGTAATGCACATGCTTTGGCCTGAATCGTGCTCGTTTTGCGAGACACTCGCAAACCGAGTTACGATTTAAAAAAATAAAGTGCTCATATTGCGAAACGCTCATTAACCACATTAGTCACAATCCAAGGTTCCACTGTACTTGTTATAATTTCTATTTGTTATCGGTCATCATCTAATTAAATGTTATGCTTATAAGTATTTGTGTGATCTCTTTGCGCATATCGAATAAAACCCCAAAAATGTAAACTATCACACAACCGTGATAAAATATTACACAACATACATGTATTGTGTGAACAGGGCACATAGAAAACCATTGTTTGCCAAGTGCCTTTGTATTGCTCAATGCAGATAAATTATGTGAATGAGCCCCAATAAGCATTTCAGCTGCTCAGCAACACTACGTATCCCAGAAAATCTAAGACAATCCTCTAAGTTTCCATTCAAATAAAGTCCTGCTTAACCTAAAAGGCGATTCGCTTTGCAGAATCTCATTGTATCAAAGAGTAAAATGTTCCTTCGAGGTGCTTTGATTTCACTCAATCGCAGCGCCTTGCTGTCTTCAATTTAATTCCCAGGATGCTCTGCTTCTCAGCTACTAAAATCAAAACCTTGCTGGCCCGCTTTTTGCAAATTATACATCTGGCATACCTGTGTGGCAATGAAATAATGGTGCGGGTTGTTGTCTGCGATCATGGATAACAGGCATGCTGAGCCATCGACAGGACTCTTCGAATGAGCGCAGCTCCGCACCTGAAAACGCTGGGCAATTAACTTGGCCCCATACAGCTCCTTCCCCAAGGACTCCAGTTCCTTCAAAACACAGCTGAAAGAAAAAAAAAAAGAAAAGAAAAATCAGCATATTACCAGGCGCGTCAGTTGAAACCAATTATTATTTACAAGCTGATAACTCATAGATGAGACACATGATGTTATATAGCAGTGCTCAGTGACGGCTGTAAGAACCTGCTATTTAAAGCTCCACTCACTGAATGGTGCACAGGTCTACTGATCTCTCCATCGCCATCTACAGACCAGTGCAAAGCTGTACGGTACTGCAGGGCCACCTACAGGCTGCTACAAGTCCACTTAATATCCTCAATACCGGGCACCTACACACCCCCTTCCTGTCCAGACCAATTTTCAGCTTTCAGCGCTCTTACAGTTTGAATGACAATTACTCAGTCATGCAACACTGTACCCATATGAAACTTGTGTCCTTTTTTTCCACACAAATAGAGCTTTCTTTTAGTGGTATTTAATCACTAGTGGGTTTATTTTTTGTGCTATAATTAAAAAAATACCGTAAATTTTGTGAAAAAAAATATGCTTTTTTCTTTGTTTTTCATAAAATTGTGCGAATTAGTAATTTTTCTTCAGACATTTTGGCCAAAATTTATACTGCTACATAGCTTTGGTAAAAATAACCCAGATTAGTGTAAATTTGGTCTTTGTGAAAGTTAGGCCCCTTTCACACTGGGGCGGTTTGCAAGCGCTATTGCGCTAAGAATAGCGCCTGCAAACCGACCCGAAACAGCTGTTGCTGTTCCTTCAGTGTGAAAGCCCGAGGGCTTTCACACTGAAGCGGTGCGCTTGCAGGAACGCTCAAAAATGTCCTGCAAGCCGCATCTTTGGCTCGCTATAGGAGCGGTATATTTACCGCTCCTATAGCGCCAGGTCCCATTGAAAACAATGGGGGAGCGCGCCGAACCCGCCCGCAAAACGCCGCAATAGCGGCGGTTTGCGGGCGGTATTGACCCTTTTTCGGCCGCTCGCGGGGGGTAAAAACACCCCGCGAGCGGCCGCAATGCGCCGCTAAGACTCCGGTAAAGCGGCGCTAAATATAGCGCCGCTTTACCGCCAGCGCCCCCCACCGCTCCAGTGTGAAAGTAGCCTTAGAGTCCACAAACTATGGTGCCAATCAGGCCTTCAGTGCATTAGGTGTATCTCATTTCTTGAGACACTAACAAGTCAGGAAAAGGCAGAAGGTTGCATTCTATGCATTAAGATAAAAAAAAAACCTGTGTGTAGCAGCCTCCCCAGCACCCCCTAATACTTACCTGAGCCCCGTCTCTGTCCAGCGATGTCCACGAATCCCTCAGCTGTCTGGGACTCTCCCTCCTAAAGCCTAGGTTCACATTGATACGATTTGACATGCCATAATGTACTAACATGCTGTGCATACTAGAACATTGCGGCATAACGCACACCTGGGACCCGCCAAAAAGAAGAAACGACTGCGGACTTCACTAATGCTTTAAAACTGAACTCAAAAAAAAAAAAAAAAAAAAAGTCCTTGCAGTGTTGCCCCTGCACCTCAAGGATTAAATGCTTGTTAAGTCCAAGGTTAGAGGAGTAAGGTGTAATGCTTATCTTATTCCATGCTTTGACACTCTGGAACGTGGGTGAGCCCTCTCCTTCCTCGCATACAATGCAGGACTCCTGGTCCTGCATTGTACTTGATCAAGTCATGTTTCAGTCAGATGGCTTTGATAAAGAGGTTTTGGGGGGGGGGGGGGGGCGGTCACACAGCATTGAGGAAACCTGCCGAAGTGAGGATTAAAGGAGAAGAATGGGAATGCAAAAATAGGTAGTACATGCTACCCTCATACCTGCATTGCATTTCTTTCCTTCCTCAGCCCTTTAGTTTTTGTAGAATAGTCTTTTGAAGTGTCCAGAATCAGCCTCTAATGATTCTCAGTTCAAAAGTTTCCAGGGGGTGGATACAGCTCCACAATCCAGCCCTCCTTCACTCCCTCCCTCCCTCTGGAAAACATGTAGATGTGATTGGTGAAGAGGTGCACACCCAGGCTGCTCTCTAGAGCGAGCACGCTCTTCACGTGCCTCCGTTTCCATGGCAGCGTGTCCCCAGCTAAAACCCGGAAGCAGAGAGACCGTGTGATACAAGCAGTGAAGTCCTCACCTTTCTCTGGCTGTTATCTGCAAGCTCTCCTCTACGATACTCCAACACCTCTCCCCTGGGCTTTGATGTTCTTTCCGGTGTCCTTCGAATTCCCTCCCCCCAACCTCCCATTCAAAGTTCACGTCAGCGTCTCCTCCAGCTGATTTAAAACTTCTTATGTACAGAAATGAACACAGGTAATCTCTCTACACATAGCACTGTGTTATATCAGAAGAGGAGACATGGTAAGGAGCATAGTGACCTGTGTCTGTTCTCTGAAATGTACACAGTGCTTTGTGTAGAGAGCATACCTGTGTACAGTACATAGGAGAGGAGACTGACAACTCCCCCACATCTAAAGTGACCCCAGATATGTCCCCAGAGTCTCCTTTATTGTACATACAAATCATCCCTCTGTCACTGATTAAAGTCTAAATCTTTTTCTGACACTTCTTTCTTAAAGCGGAGGTTGACACAAAAATTAAACCTTCGCTTTTCAGAACCCTCCCCCCCCTCTGGTGTCACATTTGGCACCTTTCAGGGGGGTGCAGATACCTGCATAGACTCCCACAAGAGTCTACGCCTCTTCCCGTCCTCCTCAGGCATGCGCAGTAGGGAACCGGGAAGTGACGCCACAACGCATGATCGGCTTCCGATATCGCTGGACACTGGGACAGGTAAGTGTCCATTTATTAACAGTCAACAGCTGCAGTATTTGTAGCTCCTGGCTTTTAATTTTTTTTTTTTTTTTTTTTAGGTGGACCACCTCTAAGTTAAAATCAATATTTTTTGCTATTACTTGGAACCCCCAAACATTATATATATTTTAGCAGAGACCCTGGGGAATAAAATGGCAATTGCTGCAATATTTTATGTCACACTGCATTTGCCCAGCGGTCTTTCAAAACGCAATTTTTTGGGGAAAAAAAATACACTTTAACCGCTTCCCGACCGCCTCATGTAGATATACGTCTACAGAATGGCACGGGCAGGCAAAAGCACGTACGGGTACGTCCCCTTTAATTTGCCTGCCCGGGGGGCGCGCTCACGACCCGGTCGGGAGCTCCGTGACCACGGCCGCGGGACCAGCGGACCCGATCGCTGCTGGTATCCCGCGATCGGGTTACGGAGCTGAAGAACGGGGAGAGGTCTATGTAAACAAACCTCTCCCCGCGCTTCCTACACTGACTGTCAGTGATCGGCGGTTCCCTGTCATCGGGAACGCCGATCAATGACGTCAGACGTACAGCCACGCCCCCCTACTGTAAAAAAAAACACAACACGTCACACTGACTCCTCCCCCGCCCCCTAGTGGTTAACCCCTTCACTACAACTGTCATTTACATAGGAATCAGTGCTATTTAAATAGCAGTGATTGCTGTATAAAAATGACAAATGTCCCAAAAATGTGTCAAAAATGTCCGATGTGTCCGCCATAATGTCGCAGTCACAATAAAAATCGATGATCGCCGCCATTACTAATATAAAAAAAAAAAAAATATTAATAAAAATGCTATAAAACTATCCCCTATTTTGTAAACGCTATAACTTTTGCGCAAACTAATCAATAATCGCTTATTGCGATTTTTTTTTACCAAAAATATGTAGAAGAATACGTATCGGCCTAAAACTGAGGAAAAAAAAAATGTTTTTTTTTTATATATTTTTTGGGGATATTTATTATAGCAAAAAGTAAAAAAATATTGCATTTTTTTCAAAATTGTCGCTCTATTTTTGTTTTTATAGCGCAAAAAATAAAAACCGCAGGGGCGATCAAATACCACCAAAAGAAAGCTCTATTTGTGGGAAAAAAAGGACGCCAATTTTGTTTGGGAGCCACGTCGCACGACCGCGCAATTGTCAGTTAAAGCGACGCAGTGCCGAATCGCAAAAAGGGGCCTGGTCCTTTGGCTGCCAATTGGTCCGGGGCTGAAGTGGTTAAAGAAAAAAAAAAAAAGAACAGTAAAAGTTAGCCCAATTTTTTTTTGTTTTAATGTGAAAGATGTTACGCCGCGAGAGATTTGTGATCTATCTTACAAGCAAAAAAATAAAAAATCTTGGATTCTCATTTTAGCCAGACTCATGCAAAAAAAAAATAAAAATTTTTTTATATATATAGCAAAAAAATAAAAAACCGCAGGTGATCAAATACTACCAAAAGAAAGCTCTATTTGTGGGGGGGGGGGGGTGCAAATTTAGTATGGGTACATTGTCTGTCAGTTAAAGCGACGCAGTGCCAAATTGCAAAAAGTGCGCTGTCAGGAAGGGGGGGGTAAAATCTTCCGAGGCTGAAGTGGTTAATTAACCGCTTCTTGCTTAGGGGACACACACACACACACACACACACACACACACACACACACACACACACACACACACACACACACACCCCACAGCAGCAAACAGTTAAACCAGGATCATGGTGGAAGCTGCAACCAGGATCCTGGTGTCATTTTCTTCTCAGCTGGCAATTTGCTTTCCAGGAGAAGTGATCAAGCTGCTATCACAGCTGTGTTTTTCTTTCCCCCCCAAAAAATTGCCTTTGTAAAACTGCTGCGCAAATACCATGAGACATAGAAAATTGCAATGACCGCTATTTTAATCTATAGGGGTCCTGCTAATATAATATATTATAGATTTTTACATGTAGGAGCGAAGTGTCATAATTGGCCCAGATGGGAAGTGGTTGTAAACTCCCAAGTTATACTTTAGTTCATCTTAATCTACACTGATAATTCTACTGATCAGTGCCTGTGAAACTTCACTAACATTTACAGTCTCCTCGCAATCCGTCCTGATATGTTTAATGAAGTCATTGGCGCATGCGCAGTCCGGCTGTTCTTTCACGGCACGCGTGCGGTTTCTGTATCCCCAGAATGCCGGGTCAACTTTCCCCTGTAAACGGCACAGCACGGAAGCATTGCGACAATGTGCCCTTCTCTTCAGCTTCCTGGTTCTCCCCTTGTGACTGTATGAGACATTACACAGGGGGAGTGAACCAGAGCAGCACAGAGACGTCCGTAAGAGCAAGCAGCTGCAGCTGTTCTATTTCTGAGAGCCCTATAATCCATTCAGAAAGAAACTTTTACTATGAAAATAATATTCTAAAATTTATGTTAAAAAAATATTCTTTTTAATTTATAAGAATGACCGTGACCCATTTTAAAAAGGGCAGCTCTTCCTTTTGCGACCATTTTATCCAACCTTGCAATACTGTCGACAGGTCCCATTTTGGCAGAATTGAGCGGAATGGGTCTAATCCTAGCTTACCCCTTAGCCCCTTTTCAAACTGTGCTGCCACCGGCGTCAACGGTAAAGCGGCGCTATATTTAGCGACGCTTTACCGCAGTTTTAGCGGTGCTAGTCGGCCGCTAGCGGGGACGGTTTTAACCCCCCCCCCCCCACTAGTGCCTGGGGCGGCGTTTTGCCGGCAGTATCGCAGCGCTGACCCATTGATTTCAATGTGGAGGAGCAGTGAGTTCACCGCTCTGAAGGAGCTGCTGGCAGGACTTTGACGCCCTGCCAGTGCACCGCTCTAGTGTGAAAGCCCGAGGGCTTTCACACTGGAGTGACTGGAGCCACTTTTTTCAGGCGCTATTTTTTAGAGCTGTAGCGCCTGAAAAACACCTGCAGTGTGAAAGGGGTCTTAAAGTAGGGGGTCATCAATCCTGTCCTCAAGGCCCAATAACAGGCCAGGTTTGCAAGATAACTGAAATGCATCACAAGTGATCTCATTTACTGCTCAGTGATTGCAGTAGGAGGCGTAGCAAATGCGAAACGCACACTTCTGGGCCGAGGAGTCTATCCCCTTGGCCCCTACTTCTCTTTCCAGCGAGAAGTACACTGGAACCTTGGCATTTGATTTGTTGGCGAACAAATCCACCTCTGGAAGGCCCCATTTCTCTACCATTAGCTGGAAGATTTCCCCATTTAGTGACAATGGATTTCAGGCTCCTCTCAGCCCAAGTAAAGATTTTCCTATGCATTAAGGTGAAAACTGACACAGACCCCCCCCCCCCCCCCCCCCCCCCCCCCCCCCCATTTTACTCACCTGAGCGCTTTGTTCCCTCGGCAGAGACACGCTCTTCCTCTCTGCCCGGGGGTTCTCAGCTCTTGATTGGATAGATTGATAGCAGCGCAGTCATTGGCGTCCGCTGCTGTCAATCAAATCCAATGATGTGGGCGCCGTGGTCGAGTCTGGCATTCTGTGTCTATGGATGCAAATGCTGGACTCGGGAGCGCGCCCGCATGGTAACCCCTCAGGAGAAGGCTTCTCCCAGGTGGTTTACCGATGCAAGGAGGAGCCGCGAGCGCCGCCGGGGGACCCCAGAAGACTATGATTGGGGCTACACTGTGCAAAACGAACTGCACAGTGGAGGCAAGTATGATACGTTTGTTATTTTTATTTATTTTTTAAACTGAAGGTTTGAACAGGAACAAACTCTGGACTGCCGCACTCTTGAAGAAAACGCATTTCTTTATTTAAAAAAAAAAATTCACACACAAAAAAAAAATAAAAAATAAAACAACACAGCAGACAAAAGAGCTGACGTTTCGCACTAGCAGTAGTGCTTATTCATAGCTATGAATAAGCACTACTGCTAGTGCGAAACGTCAGCACTTTTGTCTGCTGTGTTTTGTCCAACAGGACAATGACCCAAAGCACACAGAAAAAATAGTTGCTGGAGAGATTTTTGACACCCCAAATGTTTTAGAACTACACTTCCCATGATGCTCATGCACTCTGCAGTGTAGTTGGGCATTATGGGAAATGTAGTTCCAAAACATCTGGGGTACCAAGGTTTGCCATCACTGCCCTGGGGAGAAGTGCTCTCCCAAGGGGTGTTACCTTGCTTCCGAGTCCAGCATTTGCATCCATAGACCCGAATGCTGGACTCGGCCATGCATCCGCATCATTGGATTGGATTGACAGGAGTGGGAGCCAATGGCTGCGCTGCTATGAATCTATCCAATCAAGAGCCGAAAACCCCAGACAAAAAGGAAGAGCGCATCTCGCCAGGTGAAGTTCCAGGGCTCAGGTAAGTAAAATGTGACTGCCAGGATGAATTAAGGTGAAGAAACAACCCCTTTAACTACAGTAGCATGTTAAAGGATATGCAAACGTTCATACTTACCTCCTCTGTGTAATGGTTTTGCACAGGGTGGCCCCGATCCTCCTCTTTTGGGGTCCCTCACCGGCACTCCTGGCTCCTCCTTTTCTCGAGTGCCCCATCGGAGAAGCGCTCTCCCTGGGTGTACTCATGCGGGTGCACTCCCGTGTGCTGCTGCTGTGTCCATTGACACAAGACAGCAGAACTCTGCTCCACCCCCATGTCATTGGATTTGATTGACAGCAGCGGGAGCCAATGGCTGCGCTGCTATCAATCTATCCAATCAGAACCTGAGACACCGGCTGGAGCAGGTGTGCTTGACCCTGGCACAGGAACGATCGGCCTCAGGTAAGTAAAAGGGGACTGGTGCACTACAAGAGGTTTTTCACCTCAATGCATAGAATACATTGAGGTGAAAAACTGCCAGGGTTTACAACCCCTTTAACCTCTAGAGATCCATGCTATAGCCGAATGACGGCTACATGTGATGACAACACAGCTGGTAATCAGCTATTTTTCCTCCTCGCGCTGACAGTGCAAGGAGAAAGAAAAAAAAAAAAAGGCGATCACCGGCGGCCGTGAGAGGGACATCAGTCCCGATCACGGCGAGCTGGCGCCAGCTCATCGGTGCCCACCTCTGCCCCTGCCACCTAACAATAGGAAACAGTGCCACCCATAAATGCCCACAGTGCCACCCATTAGTGCCCACAGTCAGTGCCACATATCAGTGTCACCTACCAGTGCCCACCAGTGCAGCCTCATCAGCGCATATCAATGAAGGAGAAAAATTACCCGTTTGCAAAATTTTATAACAAACTATTAACCACATGCCGACCGGGCCATAGCCTAAAGACGGCTACAGCGCAGTTGGCTTATTCTGGCTGGACATCCTCCCAGAATCTTGCTCCTTGCAACCCCTGGGGCACGCACTCGGGAACATCCGTGACCGCTGATAGCGGCCGTTCACCACGTGATCGCTCCGTCAAATGACGGAGCGATCACATGTAAACAAACCGGCGTCACGTCATGACGCCGGTTCCTCCCTCCCCTCTCTGTACCAATCGGTACAGTGAGAGGGGAGAAGCGGAGAGGGGGAGAGATCGCAGCAGCACTGTGGGCTGGATGTGTAGTGCCCACAGCGCTGCTCAAAGTACTGTGCAATACTCAATACATTTTAATAGAAACAAAAAAAAAAAAAAAAATAAAAAACCCAGCAGTGATTAAATACCACCAAAAGAAAGCTCTATTTGTGTGGAAAAAAAAAAAAAAAGGACAAAAAAATCATATGGGTACAGTGTTGCATAACTGAGTAATTGTCAAAGTGTGAGGGCACCGAAAGCTGAAAATTGGTCTGGTTAAGAAGGGGGTTTAAGTGCCCAGTGGGTAACCACTTCAATACAGGGCACTTATACACCTTCCTGCCCAGATTAATTTTCAGCTTTCATCGCTGTCGCACTTTGAATGACAATTGCGGTCATGCTACACTGTACCCAAACAAAATTTATATCATTTTGTTCCCACAAATAGAGCTTTGTTTTGGTGGTATTTGATCACCTCAGCGATTTTTAGCGTAACAAATAAAAAAAAGACCGAAAATTAAAAAAAAAAAAAGTTTTTCTTTGTTAAAATTTTTTTGTAAATAAGTACGTTTTCTTCTTCAATGACAGGCACTGATAAGGCGGCACTGATGGGCACCGATGAGGTGGCACCAATGAGGAGGCCAGGAGGTACATACCTGGCCATCCACATGTTGCCCACTTCCCTGGTGGTCCTAGGGGTCCAGTGTGGGCATCTGAGGGGGGCTGCGCCCGTCAGGAGAGCCGCCGATCGGCTCTCCTCTACTCGCGTAAGCTGAAAATTGGTCTGGGCAGGAGGGGGGTTTAAGTGCCCAGTAAGCAAGTGGTTAAGGCTGCAATGTATTGCTGTATAGTAACACCTAGCAGCTGGAAGTGGATTTGCACTACAGTGAACACAACGGCACCTACATGCTGCAATACATTACGTTACAGCAGCACCTAGTGGCTGGTGGAGAACTGCAGTGGAGACTATAGCGGCACCTAGTGGCTGGTGAAGAACTGCAGTAGGGACTATAGCGGCACCTAGTGGCTGGGCGCAGATTTGCAGTACAGTGACCAGAGAGGCGCCCCCACCCGGTCGGTACAAAGCCGCACTACAATGACACTTACTGGGTGGTGCAGAGCTGCACTTCCCCCATCATGTATTTGGGTAACTGCTCCTTGATCTGGATCTTGTTCTTCAGAGCCGCCTGGCAGAAGGTTCCGTCCAGCAGCACCTGGTACGGCTCCCGGAAGCGGAAATTGTTCCGGTAGAAGCTCAGGTTCTTCTTGGCATGTTTCTGCCGAGTGATCTTCATTGTCGGCGGATCACCGACGTGACGTCACCCACACCCGATCCCCACCGCTTCACCGTACACGTGCTGTGTGTTCCGGAAATACGTCACCTTCCTTCTAAACCGGGACTCCGCCCCCTGGTGTCACATGACCTGCACCCGTCACACGCTGGGCTGCAGAGAGCTGAGCGATGTGTTGCTAGGAGACCGTGTCAGTGTTCTGTGCAGAGAATACTGGCGGGAACCAGAGCTGTGTGTGAACCCCTGTCCCTGGAGGTGTCCCCAGAAATGGAACATTCCCAATAAAATGCACAATATTTCCCTTACAACTAAAAAATCAACGCCTCTGGAAATTAGAGTTGCCACCTCATCCCTTTAAACCCGAACACATATTAATTACACAGGTTCTGTGGCTGATTACGGTGGTAATTAAACTCACTTGGTGCCTTATCTGCACTAAATTAGTCTCAAAACCTGTGTATTTACTATGTGTTTGGGTTTAAAGGGATGAGGTGGCAACTCTACTGGAAATGCTCCTGGAAGTGTCACTGTAAATATTCGTAAAATGCTTCTGGAAATGTCTCTGGAAGTGGCCCCAAAATGTTCCTGGAAATATCTTAAAAAAACACCCCAAAAATATAACCAAAAATGTCTCTGGAAATGCCCCTGGCAACATCCTTGGCAATGCCCCCCCCAAATGTCCCTGGTGTTGCCCCCAGTAATATCGCCAGAAAGGTCCACGGAAATGCCTCATGTCTATAGAAATGCCCCCCAAATGTCTCTGGAAAAGTCCCTTTAAATGTCTCTGGAAAATTCCCCAGAAAGATTCCTGGTAACATGCTCAGAAATGCCCCAGAAATGTCTCTGGAAATGCCTCTAGCAATGTCCCTGGTGTTGCCCCCAGAAATATTGCTGGAAAGGTCCATGAAAATGCCCTGGAAATATCTCCTGAAATGTCTCCAGAACACCTGTCCCTTGGGGTGTCCCCAGAAATGTCCCTGAAATATCCCCAGTAACATGCAGGAAATGTCCCTTAAAACAACTCTGGAAATATCTCTGATACTTTCCCCAAAATGTCTCTAGAAATGCCCCTGTAAATATCCCTAAAATGCTTATGGAAATGTCTCTGGAAGTCTCCCCAAAATGTTCCTGGAAATATCCTAAAAAATCACCCCCAGAAATATAAGCAAAAATGTCTCTGGAAATGTCCCCGGAAATGCCCCAGGCAACATTTTTGGCAATGCCCCCCCAAATGTCCCTGGTGTTGCTCCCAGTAATATCGCCAGAAAGGTCCACGGAAATACCTCAGGAAATGTCTATAGAAATGCCCCTCAAATGTCTCTTTAAATATCTCTGGAAATGTCCCCAGAAAGATTCCTGGTAACATGCTCAGAAATGTCCCTGGAAATGCCTCTAGCAATGTCCCTGGTGTTGCCCCCAGAAATATTGCTAGAAAGGTCCATGAAAATGCCTCTGGAAATATCTCCTAAAATGTCTCCAGAACACCTGTCCCTTGGGGTGTCCCCAGAAATGTCCCTTAAATATCCTCGGTAACATGCAGGAAATGTCCCTTAAAACAACTCTGGAAATATCTCTGATACTTCCCCCATAATGTATCTGGAAATGCCCCTGGAAGTGTCCCTGTAAATATCCCTAAAATGCTTCTGGAAGTTGCCCCAAAATGTTCCTGGAAATATCCTAAAAAATCACCCCCAGAAATATAAGCAAAAATGTCTCTGGAAATGTCCCCGGAAATGCCCCTGGCAACATTTTTGGCAATGCCCCCCAGTGTCCCTGGTGTTGCCCCCAGTAATATCGCCAGAAAGGTCCACGAAAATGCCTCAGGAAATGTCTATAGAAATGCCCCCCAAATGTCTCTGGAAATGCCTCTAGCAATGTCCCTGGCGTTGCCCCCAGAAATATTGCTGGAAAGGTCCATGAAAATGCCTCTGGAAATATCTCCTGAAATTTCTCCAGAACACCTGTCCCTTGGGGTGTCCCCAGAAATGTCCCTGAAACATCCTCAGTAACATGCAGGAAATGTCTCTTAAAACAACCCTGGAAATATCTCTGATACTTCCCCCAAAATGTCTCTGGAAATTCTCCTGGAAGCCTCCCTCTAAATTTCCCCAGAAATGCTTCTGGAATTATACCAGAAATGTCTCCGAAAGTGGCCCCAAAATGTTCCTGGAAATGTCCTAAGATATGCCCCTGGAGTCACCCCCAGAGATATTACCAGAAATGTCCCCGGCGATGTCCCAGAAATGTCCCCGGCGATGTCCCAAAATGTGCTTTTAAGGGTTCTCAGAAATGTCCCTGGCATTGGCCCTAGTAATAGTGCCAAAAAGGTCCAGAACGATGCCTCAGAAAATGTCCATTAAAATGCCCCCCAAATGTCCCTAGAAACGAATTCCCTTGACCACTTCAATACAGGGCTTTTAAACACCCTTCCTTACCAGACCAATTTTTAGCTTTCAGCGCTCTCACACTTTGAATGACAATTACTCAGTCATGCTACATGCTACCCAAACCAAATTTTTATCATTTTTTTTCTCACAAACAGAGCTTTCTTTTGGTGGTATTTAACTACTGCTGGGTTTTTTATTTTTTGCAATATTAGCGAAAAAAGAGAGAAATTTTTGAAAAAAAAAACACTTTTTTTTAGTTTCTATTGAAATTTTTTGCAAATAAAACATTTTTTTTTCATAAATTTTGGCCAAAATGTATACTGCTACTTATCTTTAGTAAAAATAACCCAAATAAGTGTATATTATTTGGTTGCTGTGAAAGTTATAGCGTCTAAAAGCTATGGTGCAAATCATTGAAAATGATCACATCTGATCACACCTGATGCACTGGAGGCCTATCTCATTTCTTGAGACCCTAACAAGCCAGGAAAGTACAAATACCCCCCAAATTACCCCTTTTTGGAAAGCAGACATTCCAAGGTATTTAGTAAGAGGCTTGGCGAGTTTTTTGAAGTTGTAATTTTTTCCCAAAATGTTTTTTTTTGCACAAAATTGTCATAAAAACAAGTTATTTCTCTCACACAGCACATGCATACTTGCAATGACACCCCAAAATATATTCTGCTACTCCTCCTGAGTATAGTGATACCACATGTGTGAGACTTTTACATAGCCTGGCCACATACAGAGGTCTAACATCCAAGTAGCACCGTCAGGCGTTCTACGAGCATAAATTGCACATCTCATTTGATGACAACCTATCACACTTTTGAAGGCCCTGGAGCACCAGGTCAATGCAAACGCCCACAAAATGACCCCATTTTGGAAAGCTAACACCCCAACGTATAATATATGAGGCATAATGAGTCTTTTGAATGGTTCATTTTTTTCCCAAAGTTTTTGGAATATGTGGGAAAAAAATGAAAACGCATTTTTTTTATACAAAGTTGTCCATTTATAAGATATTTCCAACACATAGCATGTACATAGCAAAACTGACACCCCAAAATACATTCTGCTACTCCTTCCGAGTATGGCGATACCAAATATGTGAGACTTTTACACAGCCTGGCCACATACAGAGGCCCAACATTGTAGTAGCACCGTCAGGCGTTCTACATGCATAAATTACACATTTCATTTCTCAACCACCTATTACAGTTTTGAAGGCCCTGGAGCACCAGGACAATGGAAACGCCCACAAAATGACCCCATTTTGGAAAGCTAACACCCCAACGTATAATATATGAGGCATAATGAGTCTTTTGAATGGTTCATTTTTTTCCAGTAGTATTTGGAAACTGTGGAAAAAAATGAAAACGCATTTTTTTTTTACATAAAGTTGTCCATTTATAAGATATTTCCAACACATAGCATGTACATAGCAAAAATTACACCCCAAAATACATTCTGCTACTCCTCCCGAGTATGGCGATACCAAATGTGTGAGACTTTTACACAGCCTGGCCACATACAGAGGCCCAACATTGAAGTAGCACCGTCAGGCGTTCTACATGCATAAATTACACATCTCATTTCTCAACCACCTATTACAGTTTTGAAGGCCCTGGAGCACCAGGACAATGGAAACGCCCACAAAATGACCCCATTTTGGAAAGCTAACACCCCAACGTATAATATATGAGGCATAATGAGTCTTTTGAATGGTTCATTTTTTTCCCAAAGTTTTTGGAATATGTGGGAAAAAAATGAAAACGCATTTTTTTTATACAAAGTTGTCCATTTATAAGATATTTCCAACACATAGCATGTACATAGCAAAACTGACACCCCAAAATACATTCTGCTACTCCTTCCGAGTATGGCGATACCAAATATGTGAGACTTTTACACAGCCTGGCCACATACAGAGGCCCAAGTAGCACTGTCAGGTGTTCTAGGAGCATAAATTACACACAAATTCCTGCCAACCTATCACATTGTTGAAGGCCCTTCATATTTCTAACACATAGCATGTACTGTACATACCAATTACAAACCAAAATACAGTGGTGTGAAAAAGTGTTTGCCCCCTTCCTCATTTCCTGTTCCTTTGCATGTTTGTCACACTTAAGTGTTTCGGAACATCAAACCAATTTAAACAATAGTCAAGGACAACACAAGTAAACACAAAATGCAATTTGTAAATGTAGGTGTTTATTATTAAAGGTGAAAAAAAATCCAAACCATCATGGCCCTGTGTGAAAAAGTGATTGCCCCCCTTGTTAAAACATACTATAACTGTAGTTGTCCACACCTGAGTTCAATTTTCTCTAGCCACACCCAGGCCTGATTATTGCCACACCTGTTCACAATCAAGGCATCACTTAAATAGGAGCTGCTTGACACAGTAAGGTCCACCAGAAGATCCTTAAAAGCTACACATCATGCCGAGACCCAAAGAAATTCAGGAACAATTGAGAAAGAAAGTAATTGAGATCTATCAGTCTGGAAAGGGTTATAAAGCCATTTCCAAAGCTTTGGGAATCCAGCGAACCACAGTGAGAGCCATTATCCACAAATGGCGAAGACATGGAACAGTGGTGAACCTTCCCAGGAGTGGCCGGCCGCCCAAAATTACCCCAAGAGCGCAGCGACGACTCATCCAAGAGGTCACAAAAGACCCCACAACAACGTCCAAGGAACTGCAGGCCTCACTTGCCTCAGTTAAGGTCAGCGTTCATGCCTCCACCATCAGGAAAAGACTGGGCAAAAATGGCCTGCATGGCAGAGTTCCAAGGAGAAAACCACTGCTGAGCAAAAAGAACATCAAAGCTCGTCTCAATTTCTCCACAACACATCTTGATGATCCCCAAGACTTTTGGGACAACATTCTGTGGACCGATGAGACAAAAGTGGAACTCTTTGGAAGGTGTGTGTCCAAGTATATCTGGCGTAGAAGGAACACTGCATTTCAGAAAAAGAACATTATACCAACAGTAAAATATGGTGGTGGTAGTGTGATGGTCTGGGGCTGTTTTGCTGCTTCAGGACCTGGAAGACTTGCCGTGATAAAAGGAACTATGAATTCTGCTTTCTACCAAGAGATCCTGAAGGAGAATGTCCGACCATCTGTTCGTGTACTCAAGCTGAAACGAACTTGGGTTCTGCAGCAGGACAATGATCCTAAACACACCAGCAAGTCCACCACCGAATGGCTGAAGAAAAACAAAATGAAGACTTTGGAGTGGCCTAGCCAAAGTCCTGACCTGAATCCTATTGAGATGTTGTGGTATGACCTTATGACCCGTTCATGCTCGAAAACCCTCTAATGTAAGTGAATTAGGACAATTCTGCAAAGATGAGTGGGCCAAAATTCCTCCAGGACGCTGTAAAAGCCTCATTGCACGTTATCGCAAACGCTTGGTTGCAGTTGTTGCTGCTAAGGGTGGCCCAACCAGTTATTAGGTTTAGGGGGCAATCACTTTTTCACACAGGGCCATGATGGTTTAGATTTTTTTTTTCACCTTTAATAATAAACACCTTCATTTACAAATTGCATTTTGTGTTTACTTGTGTTGTCCTTGACTATTGTTTAAATTGGTTTGATGTTCCGAAACACTTAAGTGTGACAAACATGCAAAGGAACAGGAAATGAGGAAGGGGGCAAACACTTTTTCACACCACTGTACATTCTGCTGAGCAAAGGGTAAAGAAAAGATTACCTGCGGTTTTAGTAGTGCAGTGGTCCACAGAGGAGAGCATCGGTCCAGGCAGCAGGCAGGAACGTAGACAGCGACAGCAAAACAGGCAGCAGGCAGGAACGTGGACAGCGACAGCAAAACAGGCAGCAGGCAGGAATAGTCAGCACAGGTAGAGATGTTGTCATCACAGCCAATGCATTAGTCCAGATAGCAGGCAGGGATGTGGTCAGCAGCAGCAAAAGGATCAAAGGATCGTCCATGCAGCAGGCAGGAATACTGTCCATAATTAGTAAAGGCAGCAGGCAGAGGTATGGTCAGCACAGCCAGAGTATTTTTTCCAGGGAGCAGACAGGACCATCAAGCTTAGGGCATCGGTCAGGGAAGAATGGGGACAGGGGTAGAGGCTTCTCCCACCCAAATCTCTTTGAAGCCTCCGGACAACCAGACCCTGTTATGGGAACACAGAAAAACTGGTTTTCTGAACTCCGAACACTCTTCTGGAGCCCCTCACATATGTGAGACCCCTGTGTAGCAGGGTAAAAGATCAGTCCAAGGGGCAGGCAAAAACATGGTCAACAAGCCGAGGTCAGTGCAGGTAAAAGGCAGACATAGACGGTAGGCAGAGGCATAGTCGATACAGTCCAGGGTCAGTTCACTTGAAAGGCAGAAACATGGCGGATAAACAATGCAGACGGTAGGCAGAGGCATAGTCGAGAAACAGGCCAGGGTCAGTTCACATGGAAGACAATGATATGGTTGGTTGAGGCAGGGAAATATTCATGACAGAAATTGGGAGGAAATGGCAGTCTATTGAAAATATGGGCTAATAGTGGTCCAGAGTGTGATATCGCCTGAAGCATTGTCCGATGCAAAGGCCAGGTAGGGAGGGACAATCGGGACAATAGAAGCTGGTGTCTTTCCTAACTCCTCTCTTAGTGCACACCCGGCATTTTTTTTTGGCGTCGTCTTCCGGATGCTGATGGTGGAATATGTTCCGGAAAATGACGCTCATGTAGCCTGACGCCAGAATGCTTTCTGGGGGGGATTCCTCTTGATAAATAAGTGAAGTGACAATGTCTTCAATATATTTTATGAAGGTGGTGGGTGTTGCTGAGGATTTTTGGTAAATTATAAAAGAATTTAAAAGGGCCAAATTAAAAAAAGTAAATTGCTACTTTTTTGTACCAAAAAAGGGATTTTCTTGTTGACAGATAGGGCTGCAACATCTGGTCATTTAAATCCACCCCCCCCCCCCCCCCCCCCCCCCATAAATTTATTATATGCATTGATGCAGGAAGGCTTGCGAACGGGACCGCGTCTTCTGTGAAGTTCCACTGAGGTGTCATTGTGGATGGTGGACATCATATACACATCTTTAGTATCCTTCCACTTCACAGCCAGCACTTCCTCATTCCTCAAGCTGGCCGATTCCCCCCATTGAATGTTTGTGGCGACAAGACGCTGTGGGAAGCCCTTCCGTTTTTTTCTTATTGTACCACAGGCCAATGTTTTTTTTTAGGTACAGGTGGCGGAGAAGGGGCAAACTCGTATAAAAATTGTCCATATATATATGATACCCCTTTTGGAGGAGTGGGAATGCCAACTCCCAAACAATTTTCCCACTAATTCCCATGTACGATGGACACTCAGGGGGCTGGATCTGGGAATCTTTTCCTTCGTACACACGGAAGGAGTGCACATAACCGGTGGCACTTTCACAGAGCTTGTTGAGCTTCAAGCCATACCTCGCTCTCTTACTTGGGATGTATTGTTTGATACCCAGCCGGCCTGTGAAATGCACCAGGGATTCGTCCACAGATATATTTCTGTCAGGGACATAAAGTTCAGCAAACTTTTTGGAAAAAAAATCAATTAGGGGGCGAATTTTATACAGCTTGTCAAATTTTGGGTGATTCCGGGGGGGGGGGGGGGGGCGTTGTCACTAAAATGCAGGAAGCGCATAATAATTTCATATCGGGACCTGGACATGGCTGCAGAAAAAACTGGCATGTGATGGATGGATTTGGTCGACCAATACTTATGTTCCTCATTTTTTTTTTGTAAGCCCCATGTTTAGCGTTAGGCCTAAAAACACTTTCAGCTCTGGAATTGTTAGGGGTCGCCATTCAAAAGGGCGGGCATAGCTGGAGTTGGGGTTGGCTGTAATAAATTGTTGGGCACAAAGATTGGTTTGGTCCATGACGACTTGGAGCAATTCCTCTGGGAAAAATAAATAAAAAAAATCCATCTTGGAAAAACCTGCAGTGTTGACCTGCACACCTGGCTGTGCTGTAAAAGGGGGGATCGTGGCTGACCCTGTGGTAGAAGGTAGCCACAATGGGTTTGCCAAGCTTTCTGGCAGCTGATTTTGGGCCCTAATTCTTTGGCGCGCACTGGGCCTCTCCTCCTGGGGTCTAGCAGCGCTTGAACTGGGCCTCTCCTCCTGGGGTCTACCGCCGTTGGCACTGCTGGTAGATGCCTGGGGTTCAGACCGTCTTCTTTTAGGAGGGACTGCTTCCTCCTCCAATTCGGATCCTGAGGTGCTGCCTTCAGGGGGCTCATATTCTGAGCCAGAAACTGAAACAGAACTGAGCGGTGAGAGCTCCCCGATGCTCTCATCGCTCAGACTGAGTATTTGGTATGCCTCCTCTGGGGTGTACATCCTTTTGGACATAGTGGCAGGTACTCTGGTGGCAGGTGGTGAGGTGGCGGGTATTCTGGTGAGGTGGCGGGTACTCTGGTGGCAGGTGGTGAGGTGGCAGGTACTCTGGTGGCAGCTGGTGAGGTGGCGGGTACTCTGGTGGCAGCTGGTGAGGTGGCGGGTACTCTGGTGGCAGCTGGTGAGGTGGCGGGTACTCTGGTGGTAGGTACACTGGTGGCAGGTACACTGGTGGCAGGTGATGAGGTGGCGGGTACTCTGGTGGTACTCTGATGGCAGGTACTCTGGTTGCAGGTACTCTGATGGCAGGTACTCTGGGAGGTGGCGGGTACTCTGGTGGTACTCTGGCAGGTGGTGAGGTGGCGGGTACTCTGGTGGTACTCTGGCAGGTGGTGAGGTGGCGGGTACTCTGGTGGTACTCTGGCAGGTGGTGAGGTGGCGGGTACTCTGGTGGTACTCTGGCAGGTGGTGAGGTGGCGGGTACTCTGGCAGGTGGTGAGGTGGCGGGTACTCTGGTGGTACTCTGGCAGGTGGTGAGATGGCGGGTACTCTGGTGGCAGGTACTCTGGTGAGGTGACAGGTACTGATGACAGGTACTACTGATGACAGGTACACCTGATGACAGGTTCTCTTTATTTAGGGGGGCGATCTGGGCACAGATGGGTATATATACTACAGTATATAGGTAACTCACTGTTAGCTGATCTCCTCCTCACACAGGATCGGTGTGTGAAGAGGAGAACCCAGCAACAGGAGTTACCTCTCTTTTTTGTTTACATTTAGTGACTGGCTGTCATTGGACACAGCCAGTCACTAAATAGC
Source organism: Lithobates sylvaticus (assembly GCA_028564925.1). NCBI lineage: Eukaryota > Metazoa > Chordata > Amphibia > Anura > Ranidae > Lithobates > Lithobates sylvaticus. The sequence continues at coordinate 59,984,967 of CM053030.1, forward strand.
CAATTATTTTTTATTTACTCTTTGATCGGGGCTGAGCTGTATCTAAGGCAAAAGCCTCAGCCAGCCTCAGTCCCGATCTGTCACTGAACGTTCCCAGGAGCGCGCGCGTGCGCAGTGCACGCCACTTCCGGGAAAGAGGCAATCAGCGGCGAACGGCTCCGCTGCAACTGCTCACTTCACCGCCTCGGGACACCTCGGGACACTTCACGGCCACTTCAGTACCCCCATCGGGGGACGGCTGTGTCCCGAGGGACACACCGGATCCCCGATCGCCGCTCTGCGGGCCGCCCCGGGCCCGCAGTAGCGGCGGATGGCCGAGGACGTCATATGACGCCCACCCAGGATGGGAGATCCACCTTGTGGGCGTCATTTGACTATGGCCGGGTATTGAAGTGGTTAAACATACCTCCCAACAGTTTGAGATGGGAATGAGGAACACCTACTAGAAAACGTATGTAGGCATAGGACACGCCCCCTGCCACACCACCTTAAAGGGGACATAACCAAAAAAAAAAAAGTTTAAATCAATCCACAAGTGCTTTTTTTTTACAACTAATATTCCTTTATATTGGCTTTTAAAAGTGACAAATGCAGCAATTTAGGATTTGGTGAGAGGTTTAGCACAGGGAAACACTTTTTGAAAGATAAAAAGTGCATTTTATATACAACTATATAGATCAGACCAAAATGAGGGACAAAAGTGGAGGAAAGAGGGACCGAGGGACATTGCTCCAAATCAGGGACAGTCCCTCCAAATCAGGGACAGTTGGGAGCTATGCCTTAAATGTTTCTGAAAATGTCCCTAGAAATGCCAAAAATGCCCTCAGAATTTATCCTGGTAACATTTTTTAAAATGCCCTCAAAAATGTCCTAGGAAATTACTCCAGAAATGTCCCTGGCATCCTAAAATGTTCCTGGAAAAGTCCCATTATAGGCTTCTTCACAGTAAGAGCTGTGAAAATGTGGACTGGACCGGATCAGTGGATTGTTTTAAAAAGAGCTGGATGCATTCCTAAATGTATTATTATTATACATGATTTATATAGCGCCAACAGTTTACGCAGCTCTTTACAATGTAGAGGGGGGGACAGCACAAATATGATACAATTCAGTACAGAAGGGACAGGAGTGCCCCGCTCGTAGAGCTTACATTTTAAAGGGAGGGGGTAATGTACAAAATGTATCTGATTACCATAGGCGTGCACACAGGGTGTGCTGGATCTGGATGTACCTGGGCACACCCTAATCACTGATGTGTAGTTTGCCTCTGCTGCCAGGGCCCGATGTGTCCCCCACCTTTCCCTGCAGTGTTGCCTGCTTCCCCTCTCTCCTCTCCCAAGGGCTGCTGCGGGGGATGTTTCAGAATGGAAAGCGGGGGGAAGATGCCAGTAAATATGTAATTTTCTGGTCCCTTTATTTTATATATATATATATATATATATATATATATATATATATATATACACACACACACACACACACACTATATTACCAAACGTATTGGGACACCTGCCTTTACACATGAACTTTAATGGCATCCCAGTCTTAGTCCATAGGGTTCAATATGGAGTTGGCCCACCCTTTGCAGCTATAACAGCTTCAACTCTTCTGGGAAGGCTGTCCACAAGGTTTAGGAGTGTGTCTATGGGAATGTTTGACCATTCTTCCAGAAGCGCATTTGTGAGGTCAGGCACTGATGTGGACGAGAAGGCCTGGATCGCAGTCTCCGCTCTAATTCATCCCAAAGGTGTTCTATCGGGTTGAGGTCAGGACTCTGTGCAGGCCAGTCAAGTTACTTCACCCTAAACTCGCTCATCCATGTCTTAATGGACCTTGCTTTGTGCAAAGGTGCACAGTCATGTTGCAAAAGGAAGGGGCCATCCCCAAACTATTCCCACAAAGTTGGGAGCATGAATTGGTCTAAAATGTCTTGATATGCTGACGTTCCCTTCACTGGAACTAAGGGGCCAAACCCAAACCCTGAAAAAAAAACCCACACCATAATCCCCCATCCACCAAATGATTTGGACCAGTGCAGAAAGCGAGGTCCATAAAGACATGGAAATTACCCTGGAAATGTCCCTAAAAAGCCTGGAAATGTCCTGGGAAATGTTCTGCTTTTCACATGTGGGCAGTATCTACAGGAAAGGAGTATGGAGGGTATGACAGTGGCAGTATGTACAGGAGAGGAGCGAGGGTGGTATGACAGTGGGCAGTATGTACAGGAGAGGAGTATGGAGGGTATGACGACAGTGGGCAGTATGTACAGGAGAAGAGTATGATGGGTATGACAGTGGGCAGTATGCATAGGAGAATAGTATAGAGGGTATGACAGTGGGCAGTATGCATAGGAGAATAGTATAGAGGGTATGACAGTGGGCAGTATGCATAGGAGAATAGTATAGATGGTATGACAGTGGGTAGTATGTAAAGGGAGGAGTATGGAGGGTATGACAGTGGCTGTATGTACAGGAGAGGAGTATGGAGGGTATGACAGTGGTCAATATGTACATGAGAGAGGTATGGAGGGTATGGCAGTGGGCAGTATGTACAGGAGAGGAGTGTGGAGGATATTGCAGTGGCTAGTATGTACAGGAGAGGAGTGTGGAGAATATGACAATGGCAGTATGTACAGGATAGGAGTGTGGAGGATATGACAATGGTAGTACTTACAGGAGAGGAGTGTGGAGAATATGACAATGGTAGTATGAACAGGAGAGGAGTGTGGATGGTATGACAGTGAGCAGTATGTAAAGGAGAGGAGTATGGAGGATATGACAGTGGGTAGTATGTGCAGAGAGGAGTGTGGAGGGTATGACAGAGGGCCGTTTGTACAGGAGAGGAGTAAGGAGGCTATGACAGTGGGTAGTATGTACAGGGGTAGGACTGTGGAGGGTATGACAGTGGGCAGTGTGTGCAGAAAGGAGTGTGAAGGGTATGATGGTGGGTAGTATGTGCAGAGAGGAGTGTGGAACGTATGACAGTGGGCAGTATGTACAGGAGAGGTGTGGGGAGGGTATGACAGTGGGCAGTATGTGCAGAGAGGTGTGTGGAGGGTATGACAGGGGGCAATTTTTACAGGAGAGGAGTATGGATGATATGACAGTGGGCAGTATGTACAGGAGAGGAGTATGGGGGGTATAAATATTAGTTGAAAAAGCTTGCCGAGTGCACTTACCAAGCCTGGCAGTGAGTGCGACATGCATTTACGCTCAACATAGAATGACATTCAGTATACTCATATATTTTACAGGAACCTGTCGCATCTGCTCCTGATGAGTGGAAAAGCATCCACGAAACGCGTCGAGCTATATTTGATGCCACAGTGACACCTACTATGTCTAAATGGTTTTACTAATCCAACATTCTTTATACAGCATAAATATATCTTATAATGAGACCATAAGTATAGGTACCGGGTATGCCGTTGTTTGATACTTGTGGGCTACACTACTGCTTTATTCATTATCAATTGCTCACTTTGTACCTATTTTATATCATGTGTATATTCATACCATGCATGACTACGTCTATGTCCTGTGTATACCACTTGCCTAACCACTACATTGCTCTTTTACTACTCCATGTACATATGATTAATAAAAATAGGGTATGACAATGGGCAGTATGTACAGAAGAAAAATGTGGAGGGTATGACAGTGGGCAGTATGTACAAGAGAAGAGTATGGAGGGTATGATAGTGGGCAGTATGTACAGAAGAGAAGTATGGAGGGTATGACAGTGGTTAGTATGTACAAGAGAGTAGTATGGAGGGTATGACAGTGGGCAGTATGTGCGGAAGAGAAATGTGGAGGGTAGGATAGAAGGACAGTGGGCAGCATGTACAGGAGAGGAGTATGGAGGTTATGACAGTGGGCAGTATCTACAGGAGAGTAGTATGGAGGGTATGACAGTGGGCAGTATGTACAGGAGAGGAGTGTGGAGGATATGACAGAGTGCAGTATGTACAGGAGAGGAGTGTGGAGGGTATAACAGTGACCAGTGGCGGCCCGTCCATAGGGGGCGCCCGGGCGCCGCCCCCCCTCCTTGCAGTTAAAAAAAAAAAAAAAAAAAAAAAAAAAAAAAGTTAAAAAAAAAAAAAAAAAATTTATTTAAACATGTCCCTTTAAGGGCGCCGGGCACAGTGCAGTATGCACCGCTCTATCACCAATAGATAGATTCATGCATTGCATGAATCTATCTATTGTCACCTCTGCCGCCCCCTATTCAGGTGTCCGGCCCCTAATCGGGCGCCGGGCATCTGAATTACAGTGGGGGGGTGTTGCGGGAAGCGCCCCTATTAGAGCTGTAAGCTCTAATAGGGGACCCTATTAGAGCGGTGTGCTCTAATAGGCTTCCCTAAGTGTAAACAGCGGGCGCACGGCCGTGCGTTCGCTGATTACACAGTATTGTGTTAGAGAAGCGAATACATCGCTTCCCTAACACAGACCCGCCTCTCAGCCAATCAGGTTGCCAGGTCTGTTACCTGTAACCTGATTGGCTGAAGTCACAGGCGCTGTGATTGGACGCTAGGCGTCCAATCATAGCAAAAGACAGGCGCGGGAGAAGAAGACCTCGGACGGACGATAGCAGAAGACAGGAGGAGCGCGGGAGAAGAAGACCTCGGATGATGAGACACCGCTCGCCGCCTGACGCCATCACCAGATGCACATCGAGACAAGGTAAGTGCAGAGGGCAGGCAGGGGGCACAGTGGCAGCACTTGGAGGGGCACTTAAAGGGGCACTCTGGCAGCACTTAAAGGGGCACTCTGGCAGCACTTGAGGGGCACTCTGGCAGCACTTGAGGGGCACTCTGGCAGCACTTGAGGGGCACTCTGGCAGCACTTAAAGGGGCACTCTGGCAGCACTTAAAGGGGCACTCTGGCAGCACTTGGAGGGGCACTTAAAGGGGCACTCTGGCAGCACTTAAAGGGGCACTCTGGCAGCACTTAAAGGGGCACTCTGGCAGCACTTGAGGGGCACTCTGGCAGCACTTGAGGGGCACTCTGGCAGCACTTGAGTGGCACTCTGGCAGCACTTAAAGGGGCACTCTGGCAGCACTTAAGGGGCACTCTGGCAGCACTTGGAGGGGCACTTAAAGGGGCACTCTGGCAGCACTTAAAGGGGCACTCTGGCAGCACTTAAAGGGGCACTCTGGCAGCACTTGAGGGGCACTCTGGCAGCACTTGAGGGGCACTCTGGCAGCACTTGAGTGGCACTCTGGCAGCACTTAAAGGGGCACTCTGGCAGCACTTAAGGGGCACTCTGGCAGCACTTAAAGGGGCACTCTGGCAGCACTTAAAGGGGCACTCTGGCAGCACTTGAGGGGCACTCTGGCAGCACTTGAGGGGCACTCTGGCAGCACTTAAAGGGGCACTCTGGCAGCACTTAAAGGGGCACTCTGGCAGCACTTAAAGGGGCACTCTGGCAGCACTTAAAGGGGCACTCTGGCAGCACTTGGAGGGGCACTTAAAGGGGCACTCTGGCAGCACTTAAAGGGGCACTCTGGCAGCACTTAAAGGGGCACTCTGGCAGCACTTGAGGGGCACTCTGGCAGCACTTGAGGGGCACTCTGGCAGCACTTAAAGGGGCACTCTGGCAGCACTTAAAGGGGCACTCTGGCAGCACTTAAAGGGGCACTCTGGCAGCACTTGGAGGGGCACTTAAAGGGGCACTCTGGCAGCACTTAAAGGGGCACTCTGGCAGCACTTAAAGGGGCACTCTGGCAGCACTTGGAGGGGCACTTAAAGGGGCACTCTGGCAGCACTTAAAGGGGCACTCTGGCAGCACTTAAAGGGGCACTCTGGCAGCACTTAAAGGGGCACTCTGGCAGCACTTGAGGGGCACTCTGGCAGCACTTGAGGGGCACTCTGGCAGCACTTAAAGGGGCACTCTGGCAGCACTTAAGGGGCACTCTGGCAGCACTTAAAGGGGCACTCTGGCAGCACTTGAGGGGCACTCTGGCAGCACTTGAGGGGCACTCTGGCAGCACTTAAAGGGGCACTCTGGCAGCACTTAAAGGGGCACTCTGGCAGCACTTGGAGGGGCACTTAAAGGGGCACTCTGGCAGCACTTAAAGGGGCACTCTGGCAGCACTTGAGGGGCACTCTGGCAGCACTTAAAGGGGCACTCTGGCAGCACTTAAAGGGGCACTCTGGCAGCACTTAAAGGGGCACTCTGGCAGCACTTGAGGGGCACTCTGGCAGCACTTGAGGGGCACTCTGGCAGCACTTGAGGGGCACTCTGGCAGCACTTAAAGGGGCACTCTGGCAGCACTTAAAGGGGCACTCTGGCAGCACTTAAAGGGGCACTCTGGCAGCACTTGAGGGGCACTCTGGCAGCACTTGAGGGGCACTCTGGCAGCACTTAAAGGGGCACTCTGGCAGCACTTAAGGGGCACTCTGGCAGCACTTAAAGGGGCACTCTGGCAGCACTTAAAGGGGCACTCTGGCAGCACTTGGAGGGGCACTTAAAGGGGCACTCTGGCAGCACTTAAAGGGGCACTCTGGCAGCACTTAAAGGGGCACTCTGGCAGCACTTGAGGGGCACTCTGGCAGCACTTGAGGGGCACTCTGGCAGCACTTAAAGGGGCACTCTGGCAGCACTTAAGGGGTACTCTGGCAGCACTTAAAGGGGCACTCTGGCAGCACTTAAAGGGGCACTCTGGCAGCACTTGAGGGGCACTCTGGCAGCACTTGAGGGGCACTCTGGCAGCACTTAAAGGGGCACTCTGGCAGCACTTAAAGGGGCACTCTGGCAGCACTTGGAGGGGCACTTAAAGGGGCACTCTGGCAGCACTTAAAGGGGCACTCTGGCAGCACTTAAAGGGGCACTCTGGCAGCACTTGAGGGGCACTCTGGCAGCACTTGAGGGGCACTCTGGCAGCACTTAAGGGGCACTCTGGCAGCACTTGAGGGGCACTCTGGCAGCACTTGAGGGGCACTCTGGCAGCACTTAAGGGGCACTCTGGCAGCACTTGAGGGGCACTCTGGCAGCACTTAAAGGGGCACTCTGGCAGCACTTAAAGGGGCACTCTGGCAGCACTTGGAGGGGCACTTAAAGGGGCACTCTGGCAGCACTTAAAGGGGCACTCTGGCAGCACTTAAAGGGGCACTCTGGCAGCACTTGAGGGGCACTCTGGCAGCACTTGAGGGGCACTCTGGCAGCACTTAAAGGGGCACTCTGGCAGCACTTAAGGGGCACTCTGGCAGCACTTAAAGGGGCACTCTGGCAGCACTTAAAGGGGCACTCTGGCAGCACTTGAGGGGCACTCTGGCAGCACTTGAGGGGCACCCTGGCAGCACTTAAAGGGGCACTCTGGCAGCACTTAAAGGGGCACTCTGGCAGCACTTAAAGGGGCACTCTGGCAGCACTTGGAGGGGCACTTAAAGGGGCACTCTGGCAGCACTTAAAGGGGCACTCTGGCAGCACTTGAGGGGCACTCTGGCAGCACTTGAGGGGCACTCTGGCAGCACTTGAGGGGCACTCTGGCAGCACTTAAAGGGGCACTCTGGCAGCACTTAAAGGGGCACTCTGGCAGCACTTAAAGGGGCACTCTGGCAGCACTTGAGGGGCACTCTGGCAGCACTTAAAGGGGCACTCTGGCAGCACTTAAAGGGGCACTCTGGCAGCACTTGAGGGGCACTCTGGCAGCACTTGAGGGGCACTCTGGCAGCACTTGAGGGGCACTCTGGCAGCACTTAAGGGGCACTCTGGCAGCACTTGAGGGGCACTCTGGCAGCACTTAAGGGGCACTCTGGCAGCACTTGAGGGGCACTCTGGCAGCACTTGAGGGGCACTCTGGCAGCACTTAAAGGGGCACTCTGGCAGCACTTGAGGGGCACTCTGGCAGCACTTAAAAGGGCACTCTGGCAGCACTTAAAAGGGCACTCTGGCAGCACTTAAAGGGGCACTCTGGCAGCACTTGAGGGGCACTCTGGCAGCCCTTGAGGGGCACTCTGGCAGCACTTGAGGGGCACTCTGGCAGCACTTGGAGGGGCACTGTGGCAGCGTTTGAGGGGCACAGTGGCAGCGTTTGATGGGCACAGTGGCAGCATTTAATGGGCACAGTGGCAGCGTTTGATGGCACAGTGAGGCTGTTTGTTTGCGCCCCCCCAAAAATTTTGAGCACCAGCCGCCACTGACAGTGACACAGGAGAGGAGTATGAACAGTATGACAGTGGGCAGTCCCCAGAAAAAGTCATAGAGGGAAAACCTTCCAATGGGGACACTAGTTCCGGTGACCTGAGGGGCCCTAAGGGATTAAAGGATAAATATATACTCAAGCTACTTAAAAACAACAAAAAAATAACTGATAAAACAATTAACATGGTTGTTAACCCACTTTCACAATCCATTCTGTCTCTATATACAGTGCCCCGCTGTCTCTGTGTTTTATTAAAAAAATTCCTCCTTTACCGTAGCTCACGGCGGATCCCGGTGCTCATGTAACTGGCTGTGCATCCTCTCTGCCGTCTGACAGAAGCAGTGGGCAGGACTGAGGTTTCCCAGCTGACTTCAGCAGGACGCGAGGAGAGAGGAGACACGGCCGGTCACGTGACCACCAGGAGGAATTATTTAAATAAAACACAGAGACAGTGGGGCACTGCATTAAGATACAGATATTTCTGCAGCAGGAGGGGGATGGGGCGGCACTGTCACTAGGTGACATGCAGAGAAGGAGGGAGGGGGGAGGACAGAGGAGACACATAAGGGCAGGGCTGCGGATGACGGAGGCGCGTAAACTGACCACGGTGTCAGGGCTAAGCAGCCATGATTACCGTGGTCAGTTTACAGAGGGGAGGGGAGAAACTGGCAGGATCAGTCAGTTTTTTTAGGTGTTACAGTAGTCCAAATAACACAGCACAAGCACTGTGCTGTATAAAATGCTTTAAAGGAGCAGGATCCATTTATTTTTTGGGTTAACAAACGCTTTAATATCAATTTCAATATTCATGCCTTTATGGGCATGGGTATCCAAAATATATATCCATTTTGTTTGTTTTTTTGGACACTTCCCTTCCCCTATTGGAACCCCTCCAATAAGAATAAAACCTAGCTATAGCCCAGAACTGTAATAGGCATAAATCCCTATTATACACCTGCCTAAAATTACGGAAACACTATGTTGCTTGAAGCCATTCTTAATGTTTTGTATATGCTCAGATATTTAAATTTTTTTAGATACCTCTTAATGCGCCCTACATACTGAAGCCCACACGGGCATTGAAGCATATATACAACATGTGTTGTATTACAAGACACAAAATCTTTATTAATGTGATTACTCCCATTGTAGAGCTTCACGATTCTGGCTAAAATGGGAATCACAATTTTTTTGCTTAGAATAAAGATCACGATTCTCAGTGTAATCATCTTTCACATTATACAAAAAAATTGAGCTAACTTTACTTTTTAGTATTTTTTTAATTTATTGAAGTGTACTTTTTCCCAAAAAATTGCATTTGAAAGACCGCAGGGCAAATACAGTGTGACATTAAATATTGCCATTTTATCCTCTAGGGTCTCTTTGCAGACCGAAGTTCATCCCTTTGATCTGTAAATGAACAGAAAGATACAATGTTTCCATATGGGAAAGTCTCCCCCAGTGGGGTTTTTCCGCAGCAAAATTGCAATCATTACGAGAGTAGTTTACAAAAAGTTTTTATTGAAAAAATGGCAACAAGGCATATATACCCATAAACATTTAAAATATGATTTGTGAAACAAAAAAAAAAAATATGAGCTCTGGTCGGATATGTATAACATCATTCAAAATTTCTACAGCAGTGTATACCCGTACAATAGTACATGATATTGGTCAAACAATTGGTATGCAAATTTCCAATGCGTTTCGACGTGCGTGGTCAAAGTCTTCCTCAGGGGATTAATTTGCTGTCAAAAAGTATATATACATACATTGTTTATACATGTTAGCACGCAAAATATTTCGTTTTTTGAAACTATCAATGCTCCCCGCTGAGACCACGACCTGTGGAAGGGAATTCCACATCTTTGCCACTCTTACATTAAAGAACCCTCTACGTAGTTTAAGGTTAAACCTCTTTTCTTCAAATTTTAATGAGTGGCCACGTGTCTTGTTAAACTCCCTTCTGCAAAAAACATCCCTATTGTGGGGTCACCAGTAAGGTATTTGTAAATTGAAATAATATCCCCTCTCAAGCGTCTCTTCTCCAGAGAGAATAAGTTCAGTGCTCGCAACCTTTCCTCATAACTAAATATCCTCCAGACCCTTTATTAGCTTTGTTGCCCTTCTTTGTACTCGCTCCACTTCCACTAGATCCTTCCTGAGGACCGGTGCCCAGAACTGGACAGCATACTCCAGGTGCGGCCGGACCAGAGTCTTGTAAAGCGGGAGAATTATCGTTTTATCTCTGGAGATGATCCACTTTTTAATGCATGCCAATATTCTGTTTGCTATAAAGGCAGGAGAATATGCCTTATTGATACATTTCCTGCTCAAAATACTCGATTGTGCTAAATAGTCCGTATCTTTAGAAACATTTCTGCGAATCCTGGGTCCAAAGGCGTGTTCTATGAAAAGTATACATTTGTAATTTTGCTTTACAAAATGTAAGCACTGATTCACATCTATGCGTTGCAGTGCCATTCATTTGAAATAGCAACCCAACTCACTAAGGCAACGCACTTGCATTACAATGTGCCGAAAAACGCAATGCAACCAACCATAGCACCTTGCAGCAAAAATGTTGAAGGTGTTTTGAACCTTTTGGTGCTTCAGAAGCCTATTGATTCCAATGGGCTGCCTTAATACAACGCACGTTAATGCGTGACATAACGCACAAATGTAAATGGCTCTTAATGTTTTTGCAGTTTAGAACTGAGTTTTCTTTTACCCGCACGATTACCTCTATCACAGTTGTTACCTGAACAGCGGGGGACAGATTTTTGAAATGTTTCTTCCTCCTGAGCCGAAAACTGGGTCAGACACTTTCCCTTCTTCTCATTGGCAGATTGGATTTGAATATGATAATTATCTCAACACCACTCCAGGCTCTCCAACGTCGTTTTGTGTTTGATGCATTGTTCAGTATGCGTCTTTTCATACTCCCTCCAAGCAATCTTTGTTTATGAAATATGTTTTTAACCGCTGCGCTTTTTTTTTTCACCAGCTGACAATTCAGCATCACTTTCAGTTTCTCCCTAGGATGTGTTTGCCATAGTACATATGTGTCGGAAATCATCTTGTATTGTGTAAAGCAAATTAATTCATTGTTTTTCCGAACATCATTTTATAGCTATTGTCAGCAGATTGCATATTGTAGCCATTGGCAAACCTATATGTAGAAGACTGAGAGAGCGCTTATTCTATATCATTGGCTCACCTTCACCTTCATTTGATAAGCACAGCAGCGGCACAATTTAATTATTCTATAGCACCAACATATTATGCAGTCCGTAAGGTATATGAAGGCATCCACTATTTTTCCTGTTTCTTAGACCCCATACACACTATTAGATTTTCTGCAGATTTTTGTCTTCAGATTTACCAAAACCATATAATATGAGGTTAAACCTTAAAGCCCCGTACACACGATCGGACTTCTCGCCAACAAAACTGTGGAATTTTGTCCGAAGGGCGTTTGCTCAAACTTGTCTTGCATACACACCTTCACACATTTGTTGGCCAACAATTACGAACGTAGTGATGTACTAGACCAGGGGTGACCAACCAGTGGCCCAAGGGCCACATGTGGCCCACGGAGACCTCTGATGTGGCCCACGACCTCCTGCTCTGGAATGGTGGGTTGGCAAGCCCAGATCTCAGGTTACCCATCCGTCATACCACAGCATCAGTTTTGTGAATGAAGCTGGTGGTAGAGGAAGAAACCGGCTGCAGAGCAGAGCCCCATAAGCCGATGCTTACTGTACAGCGCCGGCTTTTGCCACAGGCGGAGCCTATGACAAAGTTCAGCTAACCCGCAGGATAGACACAGGTGCACTACGCTGTACCCGGAGTGTGGGTAAATCACAGCACATCAGTGTGAAAGCAGTCTTAGGCCCTTTTCACATGATCTGCCCCACCCAATTGGACCCTCAATTCACCTCTACAGAGCAGCAAATGTAAACAGAATCCGACCCTATAAAAAAAAAAAAATAGAAGGGAATTTGTCCCCTTTCATCTGGGCGGATCAGATTGGGGACAAATTCCCTTCTATAGAGTAGCCGTGACCTGTCATCTGCCCGCTCCACTCATTGTGGCCCGCAACTGGTTACCAAGTTTCTTAAGTGGCCCTCATTCTTCAAAAGGTTGGGCACCCCTGTACTAGACGTACTACGTAGTTTTTCAGCTCTTTAGCGCCACCCTTTGGGCTCCTTCTGCCAATTTTGTGTTAGTAGAAGTTTGGTGAGTGTTGATTCGCTCTTTTCATTTCGCACTTTTCAGTTCACGCTTATCAGTTAGTTTCTGAACGGCTGTTCGTCAACCAGACATGTTGCGGAATCGGAGGAGATAATGTGTCATTTATTATTGGCCTTGGAGTTATTGCTTTGACATTATTTTTTGGGTTGAATAATGATTTGATTTGGTATATTTTCTATATTTTTGGATGCATAGAATGCACTTTTTGGTTAAGTTCTATTGGCAGATAGCATGTCTAATTTTATTTGTTTTCTTTTTTTAATGCACAATAAAAAAAAATTGTGGAGAATAATACTTGGCTATGTGTTTTACTTCTAAGATAGATAGTGCAGCGCTGAAATCAAGTCCACATATCAAGACACCATCCACGTGATCTTCAGTGATGATATATGGATACAACTTGCAGGTGACTCCGTGGGTATGTATAAAACCTCCACCAACAATTAAGATGGCCTCTCACCTCACCGAGGGGACCCTTTGATTATAGAGGGTCAAATACACCTTCCCTTGCGGGCACAAATGGATGGTACACAGTAGATCCAGGTCAGTCCGGATACAGCAGGGAACAGCGGCTAACATACGTAGATGCCTCCAAAGTCACCCGCGGCCCTCTCGCCTCCTGTTTTAATACATGCTGTTTTATCTGGCCCTGGAAAAGTGTCATGTTTTTAAGTTCATTTATATTTTTTTATTTTTTTCTATTTAATATAATTTGTACTGCGGAGAGCACTATGTTGTGTCCTTTATGATTGCATGACCCATGTGACTTTGGAGACATCTACGTACTGTATGTTAGCCGATGTTCCGTGCTGTATCCGGACTGACCTGGATCTATTGTGTACCATCCATTTGTGCCCGCAAGGGAAGGTGTATTTGACCCTCTATAATCAAAGGGTCCCCTCGTTGAGGTGAGAGGCCATCTTAATTGTTGGTGGAGGTTTTATACATACCCACGGAGTCACCTGCATGTTGTATCCATATAGCATCACTCAAGATCACGTGGAGGGTGTCTTTATTGCTTGATATGTGGACTGGACTTCAGCACTGCACTATCTATCTTATATGTTTTTCTAAGGGCTTTTTGATTATTGACCCTGGTGTTCAGCAGCTATTTGTTATAGGGTCTTTTATTGCTCTGATTTGTTCCTATTTCTATGTGTTTTACTTCAAATGACAGTTTGGGAGTAGGCAGTTACATTTAAAAAAAATACAATGTAAAATTAACAAGGGACACCAACATAGATCTTTGATCTTAAAAACTAATAAAAATAATGGTGTTGTGGTAACTTGCCCAAATAATAAAAAAAATAAAAAAAACATAATAATATTATTCTTGATCACTAGAAAAAAAAAAGCCTTTGGAAATTAGTTTGCAATAACTCCATCAGTATCACCAGCAAAGCAGCTTCATTATTATCCCATTAACCTCCTGAGATCCGTGCTATAGCCGAATGACGGCTACAGCGCGGATCTACATTGCTGGGACTATGTCATATGACGTTGTCCTGTTCACGAGCGGCCTGCGTGCCCCCTGAAGGGCACGCGTGGCGCGCTCTGTGATCAGCGAGTCTGTGAGACTCGCTGGATCACAGATCCGAGTAAGGGGTCGATCCCGACCCCTTACCACGTGATCAGCTGTCAGCCAATGACAGCTGATCATGTGATATCAACAGAGCCAGTAAAAAAAGCCGATCACCGGCGGCAGTGAGAGGGACATTAGTCCCGATCACTGCGATGTTCCCCCGGCTCCACGGTGCCCACCTGTACCCCCTACAAGTGCCGCCTACCAGTGCCCACCAGCTCCACCTGTCAGTGCCTACCAGCTCCACCTGTCAGTACCACAGTGCCACCTGTCTGTGCCCACAGTGCCACCTGTCAGTGCCACCTGTCAGTGCCCACAATAAGTGCCTGAACAGTGCTGCACATCAGTGTCACCTACCAGTGCCCATCAGTGCCACCTATCAGTGCCCATCAGTGCCATCTATCAGCGCCATCTATCAGTGCCCATCCGTGCCACCCATCCGTGCCACCCATCAGGGCCCATCAGTGCCATCTTATCTGCACCCATAAGTACCGACTTATCTGTCCCCATCAGTGCCACCTTATCTGTGCCCATCAGTGCAGTCTATCAGTGCCCACCAGTGCAGCCTATCAGTGCCCACCAGTGCCGCCTCGTCGGCGCATATCAATGAAGCAGAAAAATTACCTGTTTGCAAAATTTTATAACAAACTATTAAACATGATTTTTTTTTTTTTTTTAAACATTTTCCATCTTTTTTTGTTTGTTTAGCAAAAAATAAAAACCCCAGCTGTGATTAAATACCACCAAAAGAAATCTCTATTTGTGGGAAAAAAATGATAAAAATTTCATCTGGGTACAGTGTTGTATGACCGCGCAATTGTCATTCAAAGTGTGTCAGCTCCGAAAGCTGAAAATTGGTCTGGATAGGAGGGGGGTTTAAGTGCCCAGTAAGCAAGTGGTTAAAGAAGAAGAGAATTATGCGCTGCATTTGGAGATTTCATAATTTGCCACGTCACAAATGTTAATTCTCCATTAGTTTAGTTTATAAGACCGACCGCTTATGTCTCGTCCTTGCTTCTGAGCATGCGTGTTTGTACTTTGGACTTTTATCCGACGGACTTGTGTACACACACTCGGAAAATCCGACAACACACATTTGTCCACGGAAAAATTTGAAAACCTGCTAGCCAACATTTGTTGGCCGAAAGTCCGACAACAATTGTCCGATGAGCATACACACGGTCGGATTTACCGACAACAGCCTATCATCGAACATTTCCGGTCGGAAAGTCCGATCATGTGTATGGGGCTTTAGAGTTTAAATTTATATGCAATCAGACAGGCCCTTGCACTACATGGTTTTGGTAAATCTGAAGACAAAAATCTGCAGAAAATCTAATAGTGTGTATGGGGGCTTTAGTCCTTTCTAGCAAACTTTTTGCTGGAAAAGTTGCCACCAACGCCTATAGGAGGAAGCCAATTAACCTACCACTGTGATTGTGGAAAGAAGCCTATGCAAATATGGAACCATATACAAACTCCATACAGATTGTATCCAAGGTGGGATTGCAAACTGAGGACCCAGAGCTGCAAGAGTGCAAAATACTTGAAAAAAAATTGAAAAAAATTAAAATTCAATATACAGTCCCCTCCTGCACAGCAATAAAGTCTTATTGGCTCACAATACTACCCCACCCCCTTCCAATCCAAGTGTGTTGTACAGACACATACCTTCCAACTTTCTGAAATGGGAATGAGGGACATCTATTAGCAAATGTATGTAGGCATAGGACACACACCCCTGCCACGCCCCCAACAATGATTGGTTAACCACTTGCCGACCGCCTTCTGCATATATATATATATATTGTAACATGGGGGTGTTTGACTCAAGTGAAAAGATGCATTTTTTTAATGCAGTGAGTCCTCATCAGACAGGCGTATAGAGTTAAGGGCCTGGTAGCCCACGTTTATTGAAGAAAGGAAAAAACACAAAAGTCCATCCAGAAGTCCCACGCAGGGGTTTAACTTCATTAAGCATTCATCAATGAAAAACATACCAAGCCACCTGGCTCTCTCTTGTCAGCAGTTCCTCTGCTTGCTCTCAACAGAGTTGATTCCTTCCAGTCCCCTGGACTCACTGGCTTCCTTAGTCTTCCCGACTCTCAAGGCTGTCCCTCCTTTCCCAGTCTCTGGGCAAAGAATCCCCCTTACACAGGGATGACCCCTCCACAGGTCTGTCTTCATACAGCAGCAGCAAGCTGCTCACACTCCACCATCCTCCACTCATTAGCCCCTCATTATATGGTCTGTGTGCAGCTGGGCACACACCTTGTTTGCCATCCTCAAGACCCGGACACAGTTGGAGATCCCATCCAGGACTAGCAAAACCTGGAGAAAACTGACAGAGCAGTTTTCTCCATTTATATTCTATAGTCTGTAGATATGCAAACTCTGTATCTCCTTTACCTCTAATTTCAAAGGGACAGAGCTTCGCTCTGCCACATATCCCCCCCCTTTGTTTCGATCCGGAGGGAGGAACACCAGCACCCGTCATGGTTGGGACACCTCTGTGCTGGCTGTCAGCCACGTAGGCCCAACCTTTTTTCCGGGTGCGCTTCCAGGCACGTCCCACCCTGGATCTTAACAGGGTCCTATATTTTCCCATCCTCAGCCTTCTTCTTGGGTCCCTGGGCTTAATCATTTTTTTGGGGGAAACTCTGCTTTCCCTGATCCTACCTTTAAACTCACTGACATCAGCTTTAACCTTCAATATACACCAGTACAACCTCCTCACTTTGGCATGACCATGCAAGCTGCCACCCACATGGGCCAAATCTTGTCCCATCAGGTGAATTTCTCCACGTCCCCTTGCTGCATCTACTTGGGCTTTACAAAGACACTCCCATGCTTTTTTACGAGTGCCCTTCCAAAAGCGAAGTTTTCCCACTTCTCTTGGGCCTACACTAGTCCTTTTACCAATCTTGGTACCTTTTTGCACATGAGGTTGATTTCTGAATTTTACGGATCCAGTACCATTAAGGTTATAAAGTGCTCCCTCAATTTCCACTAGACCACCCCTTTGCTCTTTACTTAATTTAGAAGGAACCACATTTTTAAACCCTGGTTTAATGATAAGTGGGGGCTCTTTTATTAGGGTGACACTGGTCCCTCTCTGTACTCCAAGTACGGGCACCCTCTTACTGTCCAAACTTAGCGTCACTTGTTTCCTCATGTACACTGCATGCTTATTTTTGTCAGTTTCATCACCAACATCCTCATATGACTGCAGCCTCATCCTAGTCTCCCTCTGAAGGACATACTGACTGTCTTGCGACTTTAAACTTTTAAAGTCATGCAACACCTTGCTGAGCTTTGGGCCATTTTCCTGCAACCATTGTTTATCACGATCCTTCTCAGACCTTAGAAATTTCTCAGACCTCAGGAAACCTTCCCCAGAAATACCCTCCTGAACCTGTAGGGGGCCTAATTCTGCTGTATCTTTTACTTCTCCTGTGTCAATCATACCATTCCCTATCTCATTACAATTTTCAGGGTTTGCTACAACCAGATCAACTTGACCAAGATCTTCAGGTCTACCATTATTTTTGTTGTCACCCATGGTAACCAAACCCTTACAAATTGACAATGAGCTGCATGTTTCATCACGGTCAGAAATATCAATGCATTTGTCATATTTCATTTCACTCATGTTCGGCAGGGCAGTGTCTGAAGAGGAACTGCATCCAGCGGAGTGGTTGTCCACGGCAGCTTCACTATCCACCAACTCCACTGGCCTGAGATCCTCTGCCAACAACTGTCCTGACTCCTGACCATCTTCCCATAAAGCATTTGGACCTGTGACTACAATCACTTCATTTATTGCTGTGCCATCTGGCACTTCCACCAACACATTTGGCACGGCATTATCCATTATCACATCATTGGGCCCTTTGTGGATCACAGACATGACCTCTTCTGTGCGTTCGCCCTTACTTGGCGTTTCCATCTCATGAGCACCATCATCTGCAGTAGCAAGTGCATCCTTGCATACAAGTTGCTCTGCAGGTCCTTCATCTGGCACTGCAGAAGTCATGTCTGCTTCACTTTTACCAACAGAGGCCTTTTCCAACAAAGCCAACAGGCTTTTTGTCCACCTGTCCCAGTCTGTTATCTCTGTGCTCCCAGAGGTACCACGCAGTACCGCTCCTACTGCACAAGGAGACCTATAGGGACAGAGTGGTTCAGCAAAAGACACATTGCACATATCACTTTGGTTCAAATACGATTTTGGCACTACATTTTTAACCATAGCAGACAGCAATACCACACCTTCACCACCTTGCTCTGGTGGCGCTTCATAAAACGCATTAGAGCTTTGATACCGGTCGTTGCTAGACTGCATTAACCCATTTCCACCATGAGTGTTTTCAAACATTTCAGTTTTAACATTTAACATCCTGTCATCACTATGTTCAGGTACCCTCTTATCCCTCAGAGCAGCACCAAAGTTGTCCCAGGCAACCTCCGGCTCCAAAACGCAGAGCTCCCTGGGGGTTTCTAGGGACCCCTCTATGGCCTTCTTCTTCACAGTTGCTAGGGGAGATAGCACATCTTTAACCGCATTCACAGCAAGGTTATCTCTAGTGAGCTGCACTAGCCCATTAGCAACTGGACCATTCACTTTAGCCAACACAATATTAGCAGTTTTACCCATCATATTGTCACATTCAAGTTTACCACTTGCCTCCCCACTGGACAGGGCACTGCAGCGAGGCAAGTCCTTTTCCAAACCGACAGTGGATCTCCCATTTGGGGCCACTCCAGTGTGCACAGTCACATATTCAGTCTCTTCTATGCATTTACCAGCACCAGTCTTTTTCAACATCAACCCAGCGGTTCCAGCCATTATTTCATTAAAGACAGTCTTACCCACCGCAGTAGTAGGGGTCACCATCTTCATTTGAGTACGTTGTCTCACAAACCAGTCCTCTGCTGCACTTTTACTGGCCCACTCTCCCTGGTGGCCACCGGATGAAATTACAGCAGGCATCTCCAACTGTTTAGCACCCCCTGCCGACACAACAGGAAAATCCTCATTGCCAGGGGTGACTGCAAACATATTTGCACAGGAATCTGGGCCTGGAGATAACGACCTTTGCTCCTGGTAATTTTGAAATGCATACGCATCTTTAGGTGGATGCTTAGCTACATATGCCCTGTAGCTCCTCCTTTCCTTTGGCAATCTTTCTCCCGTTGCCATGGGAAACCGCACTCTCCCAGCAGAGCTTTGCTGATTCTCCCAAACTCTTTGATGCATTGTGGCTTTCAACTTGCCACTACTCTCTGCAGGCAATACTTTTCTCATATGGTCTGCAGACTTGACATCACCACCGTTGCTATGGGCAACCACATACCTCTCCAACTTCCAGTCAGGCTTTCGGTCCATGATGCGATGGAACTCTCCTCTAAAAAGGATTTCCTCTTTAAACTTGCGGTAGTCATCCTGGTCCCCGTCCATCAAATGGTAAACCGACCGGAACTCGTTGTATCCGTAATAAGGTTTGCAACAGTTTTGGCCACCAGTCCCTAGGCCATTTTCTCTTTACAGCAACTTTTTCAAATCTTGCAAGGAAGTCCCCAACCTCCTCTGTAGGCAGCATGGGTTGCATATAGTCAGAGGCCAAGATCTGAGCCCCTTGCACTGCGCCACACTCTTTGCGATTCTGCTTGAACCATTCATTCACTGTCTCACACATCACTGGCCCCTTTTGACTGGCCCTCCAAGGTGGAGACATCTTCTCAGGCCACGCTGAGCTCACTTCACCTTTAACTTGATTTAACATGAACTTCTTGTGTTTTGACTGCCTCATCCTTGCAGTCACATGCACAGCAGCCCGTTACACAGTTCACAGCATAGAAAAAAAAAAAAAAAAAAAAATTCTCACAAGTGCACTACCTGCACACAATGCAACACAGTCAATTGAACTCCTGCGCAATGCAGTTTGCCTGGCTGCCACACACAGCTAGCAGCAGTTCCTGAAATGACTCACCACTGGCGCAGAGACCGGATTTCACCGTCTGTATGCCCGCATTCGAACACCACTTGTAACATGGGGGTGTTTAACTCAAGTGAAAAGATGCATTTTTTTAATGCAGTGAGTCCTCATCAGACAGGCGTATAGAGTTAAGGGCCTGATAGCCCACGTTTATTGAAGAAAGGAAAAACACAAAAGTCCATCCAGAAGTCCCACGCAGGGGTTTAACTTCATTAAGCATTCATCAATGAAAAACATACCAAGCCACCTGGCTCTCTCTTGTCAGCAGTTCCTCTGCTTGCTCTCAACAGAGTTGATTCCTTCCAGTCCCCTGGACTCACTGGCTTCCTTAGTCTTCCCGACTCTCAAGGCTGTCCCTCCTTTCCCAGTCTCTGGGCAAAGAATCCCCCTTACACAGGGATGACCCCTCCACAGGTCTGTCTTCATACAGCAGCAGCAAGCTGCTCACACTCCACCATCCTCCACTCATTAGCCCCTCATTATATGGTCTGTGTGCAGCTGGGCACACACCTTGTTTGCCATCCTCAAGACCCGGACACAGTTGGAGATCCCATCCAGGACTAGCAAAACCTGGAGAAAACTGACAGAGCAGTTTTCTCCATTTAAATTCTATAGTCTGTAGATATGCAAACTCTGTATCTCCTTTACCTCTAATTTCAAAGGGACAGAGCTTCGCTCTGCCACAATATATATATATATATATATATGTATGAATTTAAACACAAGCGGTTGATCACGCGCCTTCCATGCACTTCTCCTACACAGTTTTCTCCAGACCACCAATGGTCAGTCTAGGCAGCGGGACACACATGATCATTTTCTCCAGTCTTATTGGTTAGAATAGGACTACAACTTCACACAACAACGCCTTCACCAGTGTAGGACCAATTTTTCTTTTCTTCATTTGCACCAGTTAGAAACACCTCCCTGGGGAACACTTAACCCTTTGATCACCCCTAGTGTTAACCCCTCCCCTGCCAGTGCCATTTATACAGTTATCAGTGCATTTTTATAGCACTGCTCATTGTATTGATGTCACCGGTCACCAAAAAGTGTCACTTAGGGTCAGATTTGTCCGCCACAATGTCGCAGTCCTGCTAAAAATTGCTGATCCCCGCTATTACTAGTAAAAACACTAAAAAATAAATAAAAAGTCCCTAAATATTTCCCCTATTTTGTAGACACTATAACTTTTGCTCAAACCGGTCAATATACGCTTATTGCAATTTATTTATTTTTTTACCAAAAATATGTAAATAGGTAAATCCTTTCAGGGCTGAAGTGGTTAAAGAGGAACTCCAGGCTCCTTCAGAAAAAATTTAAAGTCACCAGCTACATATACTGTAGCTGCTGACTTTTAATATTAGGACACTTACCTGTCCACGAATCCAGAGGTGTTTTTTTTTTCAGTTGGTTGTCGGGTGCTGCCTCCGGCATCTCGACTAAGGGAAACCGGCATTAAAGCCTTGCGGCTTCACAGACGGTTCCCTACTCTGGATGCGCGAAGCGCGCTGAGCTTTGTGAATGGCCTGGCGGCGGGGAAAGAAGGAGGGGGGCCGAACTTTCGGCTGACTTACATGCCCCCCCCCCGAAAGGTGCCAAATCTGGCAGAGGAGAGGGGGGAGGAGGCAAACAAGCAGAGCTTCCCCTTTTGGATGGGACTCTGCTTTAACCGCTTCCCGACCGGTGCACGACGATATACGTCGACAGAATGGCACGGACAGGCATAAGGGCGTATAAATACGTCCCCTTTAAGATGCCGCCGTAAAACTTTTTCCGACCGAAAAATTGAGAACATGCTCTCAATCTTTTTCTGGCTGGTATTCCGCCAGCAAAAGTTTGATGGAGCATACACACGGTCGCATTTTCGGAACAAAAGCTCTCATCGGACTTTTGCTGGAGGAATTTCCACTTGTGTGTAGGCAGCAATACAGTACTGCCCCCCTTCCAATCTGAGTGCGCTGCACAGACAAGGCCTAGGCATCGTCACTAGGCTTATTATTTGTAGTTCATAGCACCTTAAATCTGTGAATATTTGATGTCTTTACAGGTAATCCAAGGCAGTGTGTAAGCACCTGGAAGTGCCCATTAACTGGTATAATTGGCCCCTATGTTTCCATCACCAGAGGTTTACTTTTAATTAATCATTTGATTGCTGTTAACAAAAGCGAAAAGATTGCCTTTTGAAATTCCATTTCTACCTTCCTGTATATATGTTTTAACGCATGAACGGAAATAAAACCCATCTAAGTCACAAAGATATTACAAGGCACAAATGAAAAGGGAAGGAAGCCGGGAAAAAAAAGAGAACGGTGAGCCTAGTTTGCATTAGCGACCAGGAGAGAAAAGGTAATTTATTTTGCTGGGTGTCAATGGGCCATGACATGAAGCAGTCTGTCTCTTTGTAGCTATGATTGGTACGGTGCTGCAGTTTATCATTATGGATTGGTTACACCACCAGGCCCAGCGCAGTAAGAAATATAATTTGTCTAGCTTCAAATAATAAAATATGGGAGCTGGTATGGCGCTGTTCTGTCGATCGAAAGGAGAAAATATATTGGAAACCGTAAATATGCTTTTACAGGATTCCATTAATGTGTGCACCAGTAATAATGGTAATGGCTGTGTCTACTTGTGCAGAATTAAAGAGCACCGGTTGCTAAAGTAGCCGTTCTGTCAGCTAAACCGTTGTCAGTCTCAATGTTTCATTCTTTTAACAATTCAGGCTTACTAATGAAAGCTTTATATCCGGCTCATGTTGACGGGCGTTGCTTTCCTGCGTTTGACGTGCGTTTGGAACAAATGTTAGTCAAGCTTTCAAGATCCCCTTTGACTTTAAAGTGCACCTTGACACACATTTCTCCAAATGGTCCTCGTGCACCACAGTGCCCTGAATATATTAAAATGCTGTACTCCATTCTCCAAAGAAATGCCCACCTTTTTAGCTGCTGACATCACTGTTCTCCCCAATCCACTCTGAGATGGCAAAATGCACCCACCACTGGATGCGTGGCCTTAAGTACCCACCGATGGATGCGCGGCCTTAAGCACCCACCGATGGATGCGCGGCCTTAAAAATCAATGAGTGAGCACTCCCAGCCTCCCTCCTTCGCTCGCCACACAGTCCACTCTCCTTTAGACCCGGTCCACAGTGCTATGACCTCAAAGCCGACATCCCAGCGCGACTTCGGCAGGACATGTATGCGACTTTTTAAACAGAAGTCAACACAAGTCGTTCCGAAGTTGCACCAAAAGTAGTGCAGGAACCTTTTTTTAAGTCAGAGCGACTCAAGTTGCTCCTATCAGAACGGTTCCATTGCACTTAATGGGGCGCGGCTTGTCATGTGACACATACTGTCAAAGTCGGAGCGTATGTCACACTAGAGGGAACCGAGCCTTACTCTCACAACAACGCTGAGCTGTGCAAGAGAGCAGGCTGGGGAAGGAGGCCAAGTGCTTTTCATTCATGGAAGCTATAGTACATAGCTTATGACCGGGGGGGTGACATAGTCCGCACTCTTGATGAGTGTCCATTAACCTTTGCAGCCTTGGGAGCTCATGGCTGTGGGGGTATGGGGGGGGGAATTAGAGGACTTTGAATTGCAACTGGAACAGTCAGCATCAGTACAAGGGAAACATCCCATCAAACGTAAGTACTGTCCCTTGCGGTAATTAAGGATTACTAGCACAATGTGAAAGACTTACCTTAAAACTAAGCCCTCCAGTGACATGCTCTCACCGTTGACAGGGCTTCCATCTTCACCCGGACTTCCTTCTGGGTTTGTGGGCTCTAGCTGCTTGAATGGCCAAGCCGCGATGACATCACTCATGCACATGGGAGTTACAGCCTTGGCACAGCGCTCTGAAGGAACGGCATACTCAGTATGCCGTCCCTTCAGAGCGCAGTGCTCATGTGCAGGAAGCGTCAGCGGCTGCAGAAATAGTGACTATCTCCTAAACAGTACATGTTTAGGAGATATTCTAAATAGTTACATAGTAGGTAAGGTTGAATAAAGACAATACACAGTTCAACCTGTGTAGGTGTAAGTGTGTCAGTATCTCTGTATGTTGTGTTCTTTAAGATGCACGTAAAGTCAGAAGGTTTTTTGTCTTAATGCATTCAATGCATTAAGATAAAAAAAACTTCTGTGTGCAGCAGCTGCCCCAGCACCACCTAAGACTTACCTGTGCCCCCTCTCTCTCTCCAGTGATGTCTATGTGTGCCTCGACCGTCTGGGACTCTCCTCCTGATTGTCTGAGACACAGCAGTGACGCCATTGTCTCTCGCTGCTGTCAATCAAAATCAGTTAGCCAATCAGGAAAGAGAAGGGGCAGGGCAGAACCAGGGCTCCAGGTCTGACTGGACACAAGGAGATGTGACTTGGCTCAGGTGCCCTCATAGTAAGCTGCTTGCTGTGGGGGCACTCAACAGGAGGGAGGGGCCAGGAGAGCCGAAGAGGGACAGGAGTGGCCACTCACTAAAATTAGAAGAAAAGAGGTTTAACCTTAAACTACATAGAGGGTTCTTTACTGTAAGAGCGGCAAGGATGGGGAATTCCCTTCCACAGGTGGTGGTTTCAGTGGGGGGGCATTGATAGTTTTTAAGATAAGTACCTGAACGACCGCAACATACAGGTATATACAATGTAATACTGACATATAATCACACACATAGGTTGGACTTGATGGACTTGTGTCTTTTTTCAACCTCACCTACTATGTATGTAGAGAGGAGGGTCTGGGCTGCTCTGTGCAAAACCACTGCATAGAGCAGGTAACTATGACATGTTTGTTATTTTTACGGAAAAAAAAGAGACTTTACAATCATTTTAAGGTTAAACTGATTCTCCTCCAATCTCATTGTGTGGCCCCGTGTCCTCTTATACTCCCTGAGACTGAACATTTTTTTCCTACGCTGGGATGGGATCACCATTGAGGTGTTTGTAAATCACTATCATGTCCCCTCCCAAGAATCTCCTCTCCAGCGAGAATACATTTAGTGCTTGTAGTCATTCTTCATAATTGAAGTCCTCCAGTCCCCATATTAATTTTGTTGCCCTTCTCTGGACTCTCTCCAGCTCCAGCGCTTCCCTTCTGAGGACTGGTGACCAGAACTGTATGAAATACTCCAGATGTGGCCTAACCAGCGTTTTATAAATTGTCAGGATTATAGTTTTTTTCTCTGGAGTATATCCCCTTTTTTATGCATGCTAATATTCTGTCCGCTTTGGTAGCCGAGGCTTGACATTGCATGCTATTGCTCAGTCTGTCTTCTACTAGGACCCCCAGATCTTTCCCCATCCTTGATTCCCCCAGAGGTTCTCACCCTAGCCTAGTGAGTAGTTTGCATTTATGTTTTTAGACCCCAAGTGCATTCTTTTTAAATTTTTCCACATTAAACCTAATTTGCCATGTAGTTGGCCTTTATTCAAAGCTTACCTGTAGGGTAACTACCACTTTAAATTTTACCTAAACTTAGGGTTTCATGCAACAATAACAATGCATTTCTTGTTAAAAAAAAAAACAATAACAATGCACGAGATTTGTTTCACTGTGTGTATTCTTGCAATTCCCCAGGTATATTGTGAACAAGTAAATTATCCCTTACTAGGTGATGTGCAGCATAGACCCCCCTCCTAAGATGCCTATGCTCCGATGATCCTTCAGTCAGTGGTGCAGGTAATCCCCTACCATTCTAACATAATTGCTTTACCAGCAAAGCAAATCAGAGATCCGCATTGAACCGCTAGTTACTATAGAACATCCATGTTGGCTGTAAACCCAGATTCACATGAACCAATTTAGTCCTTTCCATATCCCTCTGCCTTAAGAACAGGTCCCTGAGGGCCAGTTATGTTCATGGTCTTCCATGCTATACACAGTATTGGCCCACCATGTGTAAAAGTACAAGGTCTAGTGACTGGGGTATTCATACTCAGAGTCGAAGAGAGAGTGTTGTACTTTGCCTTGGTTTTTCAATGCAATGCATCAACTTATTATTAGTGTATACAATATACAGTATACTAACTAGCTATAGGCAGTTCTATTATACAGTTATAGTATGAGCTGTGCACAAGCAGTAGATCTGTTACTATTATATAGCTAATACAATACATAAGCTTTGAGGATCAAGCTGATCCGTACTTCAGCTATTTTCTTTATATCCATGGGATGCCTTCAGCTTATAGAATCTGGCCACCTGAATCTGACACAGTAACACAATACACATGTAAGGAACTCATTTCTGCGAAATCCCACAGGTTTAACATGGCCAGCTAGGAAAAATATATATAGCTTTATATCTGGCGGAAACATTAATGTTACACTGCAACTGAACTATATCTCCTTCATCTTTTTATTAAAGGAAACATGCAGTTTTTTTTTTCTAGATATACAGTACATTGAAAAGATATGTAAAAAAAAACATATCAATGTGTGTGAAAACTCAAGCCTGGGCTTGGAACCTCCTACCCATCCCCATGTGGGCTGGGTCCACTGTGCCCATGCATGTGGAGTAATACTCACACGGAGCGCACTTATAAATGCCCGGGACCAGGCGGAGAGTGTGGTCATGTGAAACATCAAAAATTAAGACAGTTCCCCAACTTAGAGATGAGCCTTTCCTGAGTGCAGTAATAAAGTGCAGAGTTCCGTTGACTTGTCCCATGTCACTACACACTGTAACTTGTATATGTGCATTAGGAGGGACGTGCTGAACCTGCGCCATCATGTGTGCTCTCACTTAAAGTTGTATAAGTTGTATACCCGCAAACCAAAAAAAAAATAAAAAAATAAAAAATAAAAAGGCAAAGGCATAATGAGCTATTATGCCCTGCATACTAACTGCTTACCTTAAAACGCTTACCTTAGAACGAGGTCCCATCATCGCATCCCGGTCAACGGCGAGGGAGCTGACATTTTCCCCTCTGCATTAGTTCTGGGTTTGCGGCGCCGGCGCTGTGAGTGGCCGGAGCCACGATGACAGCACTCCCGTGCATGCGCGTGGGAGTCATCAGTTCCAGTAAGGTCCTGCACAATACGCCAGACTTTTTGTCGGACCTTCACTGCACATGCGCCGCTGACGTCAGCGGCTGCATGCAGGGTGAATACCTCCTAAACCGTGTAGGTTTAGGAGATATTCATTTTACCTACAGGTAAGCCTTAATCTAGGCTTACCTGTAGGTAAAAATGTCAAAAAGGGGTATACAACCACTTTAAGTCTGTCCTTTCCATACCACATGACCAGGCCATAGATCTATGTAATGCGAGTCTGCTCCCGGTTACCATGGGAGACAGACTGCTGGGGAGGAAGCCAGAACACTGACTCTCACTATCGGAAGAGCCGCCCCCTTACCAGGTACTACACCTAACGACTGGTTGCTTGCAGCTTGTTCCTTAAGGCCCCATGCACATGAGACGCAGATGCAAACTCTGCTGAACGCGCGTTTTAAAAAGCAGAAACCTGCGTTTAAAAACGCGCGTTCTGCTGTGTTTTCATGCCGCGTTTAGACGCGTTTAGACGCGTTTGCGTCTATAAGCATTTGTAAAGATCACATCTTATAGACCCTCCCCAAGCTCAGAAAGCATGTATTATTAACTATTTCTGCCATTTTGATCAGAGTGAGCAGCAGAGAGAGCAGTTGTACACTTGCATTTGCCTCTCTTTCTGTGTTTTTTTTTTTTTAAATGGATCCCATATTGAATATATGTCAGGAAATGCTCCTGATGTTGCTCTTGAGGCGGCAGCAATGTCGTCGCAAATTTGCATGAGAGGTCCAGAATCAGAGCTTGTTGATATTGGACCCATCTGTTGATGGCACAGCGAATGTCCGTTGGATATTTCACAAACATGTATGCATTTCACAAACATGTATGCATTAGTGAGTATATATGCTCTATGAATCTAAACTAATTACGACATTTTAAACCAATTTTTCTAGTATTTTTTATGGTTTACCATCATATTTCTGAGTTTTCTGCTCCAAAAAATTGGGTTCCTTTAAAAAGGCTTATAAACACAGAAGCGGATAAAAAGGATAAAAAGGATAACATTGCATGCGTTCAGGTGCAGTTGAAAAAAGTGTCCAACTGCCTCTGAACGCGCGTTTAACAGCGTCTCGTGTGCATGAGGCCTCACTTACTCAAAGCAACTACACTTCTCTTCCTTGTCTTGCTGAGTTAACCCCATGTAGTAGTGTTACTTCATACCCCGTAGTGCTCTTTCAGACCCAGGTTCCTTGGAATACACCATAACCAGCATGCACCCATTTGAATAACTTCAGGCCATGCTATCCATGACTCCCGGTATCTTCAGCGCAGTTCTAGCACTCACAGGTGGGTCTTTATACCCTTGGCACTGCATACTCCACTCCGACTTCTGTCTCTCTCTTTCTGGCCTTAAAGGAGAAGTCCAGCCTAAGCTTGTTTGGCTGGGCTTCTCCTATGGGTCCCAGAACTGCAATTTGTTTTGCACTACTGTGACCCGTTTTCAGCAGAGAGCTGTGTGAAGTCCGCTCTCTGCTGACGTTACAGAAATCAGTCCACGCTCATCCCGACAATAAAGTCTGGATCCGCCAGGTGCCTGGACTGATGCATATCTCAGCCTCTCAGCGAGCCACTGAGGGCCTGAGATGGCCGCTCCCCGCCCCTCCACAGATCAGAGGTCCAGTGAGCGTGGAGGAGCAGAGAGGAGGGCTGCTGATTGACAGTCAGCAGCTCTCCGCTCAGGGGTCTGTGAGAACCGAGCCATCGGCGATATTCGATGGCTCGGTTCTCAGTGCAGAGGCAGCGGGGGACAGATGCAGCTTTGGACCAATGCTGCATCCACCAAGGTAAGTATAAGTGGGGGGAAATACCCTTTACCTCTCTTTAGTTTTCCTGTTTATATTACAGGTGAGCCCACTAAACCCCAAAAGCCTGGGAACTGAGCCAAACATGTTTAAACTCTTTCCGAGCCTGCGCCGGCTGCTAGACTAACTGCACACATTTCAACCTGCCTACACTCACCCTTGCACAAAAGAAAAAAAATTATACAAACTTTTCAGGTGTCTTTGGTCTGGTCTGGTAATGTCATAAGCCCTCTTTGTCAGGGCTGTGCTCAGCCCTTCCTTCTCTAAACTGGCCGCTCATTAGCTGTCGGCTAATTGCCAGCACTTATATCTCCACAGTGACTCACCTGTTGATGATATCCTGCTCATCAGTCCTGCTTACTTAAGCCGTCCAGCCCAGATGATCTCTGCCTTCCCCTTGGACAACATCACTTTCTCCTGCGCTCCTGTTAATGACTTGCTTGGCTGACATTCCTTTTGGCTCCTGATCCTGCTTGTTGTTCCACTACGCTGATTCCTGGCTTCCTGACTTTCTGGCTTGTCTGACTATGCATTCTGGTTACCGAACTTTGGCTATGTTTTGACTACGTTTGTTCTATTTACTTTTATTATTAAACAAGTGTGATTTAACTATACTTCTGTCTCGGTCTGATTCATGGATTCTGACACTCTTCTTAATTGGCAGGTCCTAAATGTTGGTGTTGCAGAGAGCAAGGCCACCTATTGACGTGGTAGACCAGCAGCATTTTCCTATGAACTCAGGACAGGCCCCAATTGGCCTAGGCTCACAGGAAGTGGACTGATGCTAGAGGAGTTAAGGAGGAGGTTTTTATCAGTTGCTGGGGGCCTTATGTCTAAGTAGATTTTCCAATTATATATTTCTGTACTGTAAGATTTAGCTCCAGATGGAGAGCTTTCCAGCAACTCTGTCTACTCAGAAAAGGTGAAGGGAAAGAGATCACCGCTCCAGGGGGAAATGTGGATATAGAACTCTCCTCGGAACTGGAACACCAGGTGCCGGCTAAGCATATAGCAACATGAGGCAAAAAGGAAGTTCTGGACAGCCGCACTCCGGAATATAGCCTTTATTAGTAAAAAGTCCAACAGATACAAGCCACAGCAAAAAATGGGACAAACGAGCTGATGCTTAGCAGCTAAGCGTCAGCTCGTTTGTCCCATTTTTTGCTGTGGCTTGCGTGGTTTAGGACCCCTGCCCAATTTTGTTCACCAACCAAAGGTTGTTTTGCACGGGACTTACCCTCACAGAGGTTCATTGGCAACACACCAACGCATACAATACATAGAACTGCCCCGCTTTCTCTGTAAAGCCACGCTGCCTATTCAAATATCATCTCTCACTGTGCAAGATGTTGGTCCACTCACTTTTGATCAGAGGTTGTTCATCTCAAAGCATCTGTCTATAAGGCCAAGAGAAGAGAGAGAAAGCCGGCTCTCAGCATATAGATCTCAACATTTTAATGAGCTCATTTTACATTGATAATAAAAAAAAAAAAACATTTCGGGACCATGAGAAAGTGGTCTGCCATGGCCTGAAACGCCAGTGACTCTTTCTTTTCTTTTGGCTATTTTACGGTATCGGCCTTAGCTGTGTATTCCCAACAATTGAAAAAACAATTCCCGTGGGAGTCTATGCCCGGAAGTGGGTGCAAATACCCATCTTAGACAAGTATCTGCATCCCCCCTCCCCCCTAAAAGGTGCCAAATGTGACACCGGAGGGGGGGGGGGGTTCCGAAAAGCGGAGGTTCAATTTTTGAGTGAACCTCCGCTTTAACTGTGTGATAAAAATATGGGATTTGTGGGTAAATCTTATACCCATAAACACATGTTTTTTTCCTTGTAGTTAAGAGGGTTGGGCTGGAAGGTAGCGTTGTCTTTTAGACACATGGCCCCTTCTATGACACTGCAGTGAGAGGTGTGCCTCCACTGCAGCATTTTTATTGGACAGCTGGGACCAATGTGACTTTAGCATTGGTCCAACACTCCAAGCTGTTCATTGAGCTCAGTGCCTCTGACAAGAAGTGAGAGGCACTGTGAGCTCATCCTCTCAGTCTGCTGCAAACAGAGTGTGTCAGCTTGTATTTAAAGTGGCCGCTCTGTATTTATCTTCTGACAGGCTGTGCAAGGAGCCAGGGCCGTCTTTAATATTGATTGGACCCTGGGCAAAACTTTTCTTGGGGCCCCCCCATGCAGTTTTTTCTCTCCACCTGCTCTGAGACTCTCAGTTTACTGAATCAGATCAGGCAGCTATTGCGATTGGTTGCCAGAGGTTACAGTGTATCATTAACTCACTGACTGGTCGCTAGAGGTCACAGCACACATTACGGCTCTCTGATTAGTTGCTAAAGGTTACAGCACATGATTTCTGCTTGTTGATTGGTTGTTAGAGATTGCTGTAGATATGACCTCAGGGGGGCATGATATACATATCAATGCCGCCGGCCTCCGCTATTTACAGATGAATGCTGCTGCTATTTACAGATGAATGCCGTTAATTTACATAAACACAGGGTCTGCAGGTGAGTCATCTGTACACAACAATAGGGCAGAGCCGGGCAGCATTTGTAGCAGCACTTCACACTGAGATATTGGGACACAGCACAGGACTAAAACCTCAAGGGACAATGGAATTCAAACCAGGATAGTTGGCAAGTATGAGGCAGCTGCTTTGGGCCCCACAACAATGACAGGGCCCAGGGCAGCTGCCCCTTTTGCCCTGCCTTAAAAACGGCCCTGCAAGGAGCCCCATATCCCTGGAACCATAGGTCGTAGGAGCCCCAGGACTTGGCTACATACCCCCCAAATTTGGGGTCCCTGTGACCCCAGGTTGCCGAGCCTCGAAGCTCGATTTTTTCTTTTTTTCTTTAATGTTCATGTCAGGTGACATGCAAACACATTCGCATCTTGGAAGGTTCTCAAGTTGAATATTCGTATGTAGGTGACATACTGCATACCTCCTAACTGATTAGAGTGCGGGACACCTATTAGCAAAAATATGTAGGCATAGGACACACCCCCTGCCACGCCTCCGTAAAAGAGAATTATTCAAAGAAATTATTAGTTAAACAAAAAAATGCTTTTTTTTTTTAACCACTATTCTTCCTTTATATTGGCTTTTACATTTACAAATACAGAAATGTATAAATTGGATGAAAAGTTTAGCGCTTGGAAAGACTTTTTGGAAGATAAATAGTGTATTTTATATACAACCATATAGATCAGACCAGAATGAGGGACAAATGAGGAGAAACAGAGGGACTTTGTTCTAAATCAGGGACAGTCCCTCAAAATCAGGGACAGTTGGGAGCTATGTATCCTATATAAATATAATAAACTACATAATAAAATACCAGTAATACTGTTCCTCTATGTGTATTTTATTTGTGTTTACATTAATGTATTCTTTAACCTCTTGCCGAGCGCCCCACATACATTTATTTTGGGGCAGCGGCTCCTGTGGGCAGAATCACATACGTGAGCCAATCAGCGGGTCCGGTGGACGCGATGTCCACTGGGACCCGCCGATCATACGGAAAACAGGCAGAGCGGTAATAAGCCAATGTAAACAAGGCAGATCGCCGTTCTGTGACAAGGAAAGGCTGTGATCCTGTGTTCCTACAAAGCAGGAACACATAGCTCCCAAATGTCCCTCTGTCCCTCTTTTCCCCTCATTTGTCCCTCATTTTGGTCTGATCTATAGAGTTGTATATAAAATGCACTTTTTATCTTTCAAAAAGTGTTTCCCAGTGCTAAACTTTTCATCCAAAATCTAAATCGCTGCACTTGTAAATTTTAAAAGCCAATATAAAGGAATAGTAGTGTTAAAAGAAAAGCCTTTGTGGATTTAACTAGCCTTTTTTTTGGGGTTAATTCTCCTTTAAGGGGGTGTGGAAGGAGGCGTGTCCTATGCCTACATACGTTTCCTAGTAGGTGTCCCTCATTCCCATCTCAAAATATTGGGAGGTATGGGAACTGTCTTCCCACAGCACAAGCACATTCCCCACACAGTTAGGATGCACTCGCTAGGAACACATTTAACCCTTTGATCGCTTCTGATGTTAGCCCTGTTCCCTGCTAGTGTCATTAGTACAGTGACAGTGCATATTTTTAGCACTTGTTACTGCATTAGGGTCACTGGTCTCCAAAAAGTGTCAAAAGTATTAGTTAGTATTAGTTACGCTTATTAGGAATTTTTTATTTATTTTTTACACAAACATACATATTGGCCTAAATTGATGAAGAAATTCAATGTTATACATATTTTTATTGGATGTGTTTTTATAGCAGAAAGTAACAATTATTGTTTGTTTTTTTTCAAAATTGTCGCTCTTTTTTTTGTTTATAGCGCAAAAAATAAAAACCGCAGAAGTGATCAAATACCACCAAAAGAAAGCTCTATTTGTGGGGGGAAAAAAAGACATACGTTTTCTTTGGGTACAGAATCGCAGGACCGCGCAATTGTCAGTTAAAGTAACAAAGTGCTGTAATCCAAAAAAATGGCCTGGTCATGAAGGGGGGTAAAACCTTTTGGGGCTGAAGTGGTTAACCGCTTCCCAACCGCCTCACGCAGATATACTGCGTCAGAAGGGCACGTACAGGCAGATTAACGTACCTGTACATTGCTCTTTAAGAGATGGCTTGCGGGCGCTCCGTGAGCGTGGGTTTCGCAGACTTGATGTCCGCGGGGATACCCGCGATTGTCTCACAGAGAGGAAGAACGGGGAGATGCTAATGTAAATAGGCATCCCCCGTTCTGCCTAATGACACTGTCACTGATCACAGCTCCCTGTAATTGGGAGCGATGATCAGTGTCGTGTCACACACAGCCCCTCCTCCCCACAGTTAGAATCACTCCATAGGACACACTTAACCCCTACAGTGCCACCTAGTGGTTAACCCCTTCACTGCCAGTCACATTTACACAGTAATCAGTGTATAAATGTGAATGGTCCCAAAATTGCGCCAAAAGTGTCCGATGTGTCCGCCATAATGTCGCAGTCATGATAAAAATTGCTGATTACTAGTAAAAAAAAAAACAATTAATAATAAAAATGCCATAAAACTATCCCCTATTTTGTAGACGCTATAACTTTTGCGCAAACCAATCAATAGACGCTTATTGCGATTACCAAAAATATGTAGAAGAACACGTATTGGCCTAAACTGAGGAAAAAAATTGTTTTTTTTATATATTTTTGGGGCTTAGTTATTATAGCTAAAAGTAAAAAAATTTTTTTTTTATAGCGCAAAGAATAAAAACCGCAGAGCTGATCAAATACCACCAAAAGAAAGCTCTAATTGTGGGAAAGTCAATTTTGTTTGGTGGCACGCTTTGCACTTTAAACACATGCCATGTTCTTTTGCACAATATAGTTTGTTTGTATTTTATGAAGAATATTGCACAATATTAAGTAGAAGAAAATTTGCACTTTATATTATATATTGGATGAATTTTATTTTTGAATATTATTGGATGAATTTTATTTGCGATTATTGCACTTATATAGATCATTGCACATAAGGATATCCTATTTAGCACTTTAGATTTATTTGCACAGCCATCATTGTTTGGTATATATTCTACTTATTTTTAAGATTCTCTGGAAGATTAATATTATTTTTTTATATATTTTTTGTATATCATATATACTTTTAGTGGGGTGGGTAGCGCCACATACTACCTAAACAAACCTTATTTTACTGTGTGAGATCACTTTATATGTTGGCAGCTTCCCATTATTCCTTATAGTAAGGTTGTGCGCATTAGTTACCCCTTTATACATACCTCCCAACATTTTGAGATGGGAATGAGGGACAACTACTAGCAAACGTATCTAGGCATAGGACACGCCCCTTGCCACACCCCCTTAAAGGAGAATTAGTAAAAAAAAAAAGGTTAATTAAATCCACAAGGCCTTTTTTTTTTACTACTACTGTTCGTTTATATTGGCTTTAAAAACGTTACAAATGCAGCAATTTAGAATTTGTTTGAAAGGTTTAGCGCTGGGTAACAGTTTTTGAAGGATAAAAAGTGCATTTTATATACAACTATATGGATCAGAACAAAATGAGGGACAAATGAGGAGGAATCAGAGACAGAGGGACATTTCTCCAAATCAGGGACAATCCCTCCAAATCAGGGACAGTTGGGAACTATGCTTTATATCCATATATTTTGTTTGGGAAGTTTAATGCTTCTGAGCATGCGTCGAATTGTTTCCGAGCATGCGTCGGAATTTTGCGTGTCGGAATTGCATACACACGATCGGAAAATCCGATAGAAAGGTTTTCCGTCTGAAAAATTGAGAACAGGTTCTCAATCCAAAGTTCGTTGGAAATTCCGACAGAAAAAGACCGATGGGCATACACACGGTCGGAAAATAAGTTGAAAAGCTCCCATCGGACTGTTTCCATCGGAAATTCCGACCGCGTGTACGCGGCATAAGGATTCTGCTCATCTTAACTCTTCAATGCAAAAGAAATCCTCCTGGAACTTTGCACACTAGGAAACTTTCCTTACTAAAAAAAAAAGTCAGCTCACCTCCTCCCTGCATGTAGCGAGCAGCGGTCAGTCCCACAGGAGCTCCAGTGATCTCCTGAGCTCCGCCTCCCGATTCTCTCAGAACACGGCACTAGTTATTGGAGGGGGGGGGGGTCAGAGATAACAGAGACTGCAGGAGTCTGGAGGGGGGGGGGGGCAGAAAGGAGCTTCAGATTCCCAACACACACACCAGCACAGTGTGTGTATTTATTAAAAAGCAATGACACTGCCACTGTGACTGTCTCCACAGTGGCAAGTATGAGAATGGAGCTCCCCCTCTGCCAGAATGGTTTGTCCGGGTTTCAGGCAGTCTGAAAACCGGACAGATGATTCAGAACCCGGACTGTCTGGGTGAATCCCATACAGGTGGCAACCCTAGGCACTGCAACTCCACTGAAAAGTGACAGACAGAGGAGGTGATATCACATTTCCTCCCTGCCTGTTTTAGCCCCCTAAATGCCAATCCCTCCAGGTAATGACACGGTTCACTTTGAACTCCACCTTATTTCCATTACTCTCTGTAGGTATCCGATGTGCTCTCACCTTATTGTTTGCACATCTAATACCTAAAGAATTCTGGAAATAAGGTGGAGTTCAAAGTGAATTTCTACACCTAAGTGGAGCCCCCCCTTTCAGAAGATTTGAGGATATTATTAAACCCAAAGTCTGGTGGACTTAGGCCACCATAGACAAATTGAATTTTCTGCTGAACCAGCAGAATTTCGATCTATCTATGTGCAGACTGGTTGTACAGAATTCAATCTATCAACTGACTTCAGTACAACCAGCCGTAGACATCCCTACCTGCAAAAGCTCATTTCAGGTAGGTGACGCTTCGCGCCGGTGCCGACCCCCCCCCCAATTAAATACAGCCTGATCAGTGCCAACTAACCCCCTTCCCACCGAGCGTACGCAGATGTGCGGCCTCGGCTTTCGGGGGTTATACCGGGAAGATACCCGCACCTGCAGGCATCATCCCGGTACCGTTAGAGCGGGCGATTGGCTTTCCAGTGATAAAAATCGATGTGGCTAAAAGCCACTCGATTGTTATCACGGAGGAGCGGGAGGAGACGTCCCCCCCTCCCGCCACTCTGATCGGGCCTCCCATACCACCGGGAAAACCGATCCCCGATCCACCGCTTCCGGCGGCTAGGGACAGACTGGCACAAAGCCAGAAATGGCTTTGTTACAGTATCCTAATTGTAAACACGGAAGCGACGTCACAATGTCACTTCCTGTTTACTCGGCTGCCAATGGTGCCGGTTTTAAAAAAGGGCTGGATCCATCCATAAAGAGTACCTGTCACCACCTATTACTGTCACAAGGGATGTTTACATTCCTTGTGACAGCAAAAAAAGTGATCAAAATTATAATTTTTTTTTTTAAACACAATTTAATAATATAAAAAAAAAAATGCATACAGAAGTCGCGCCCGCATATGTAAACGGTGTTCAAATCACACATGGAAGGTATTGCCGCGATCGTCAGAGCGAGAGCAATAATTCTAGCACTAGACCTCCTCTGTAACTCTAACCTGGTAAAAAAAAATGTAAAGCGTTGCCTATGGAGATTTTTAGGTACTGTAGTTTGTCGCCATTCCACGAGTGCGTGCAATTATAAAGCATGACATGTTTGGTATCGATTTACTCAGCGTAACATCATCTTTCACATTTCACAAATTGGGCTAACTTTACTGTTTGTTTGTTTTTTAATTCATGAAAGTGTCCCTTTTCCTAAAAAGTTGCGTTTTAAAACACTGCTGCACAAATACTGTGTGACATAAAATATAGCAAAAATCGCCATTTTATTCTCTAGATTCTCTACTAAATATATATATATATATATAATATATATATATATATATATGTTTGGGGGCTCTAAGTAATTTTCTAGAAAAAAATACAGATTTTAACTTGTAAACACCAAATGTCAGAAATAGGCTTAATCGTGAAAGGGTTAAATGTAGCTATACCAGTGCCAATACCAGTGTCAATTAAATGCAGCTATACCAGTGCCAATCAGGGGCGGAATGACAACGTATGGGGCCCCCGGGCAATATGAGATTATGGGGCCCCCAGGCAATCAGAGATTATGGGGCCACACAGTATACACACACACAGTATACAATCACACAGTATACACATACATGCACACACAGTATACACAGACATGTTTCTATTGGCTGAAAAGGTACTGGAGAGGTGGGGCAGCTATAATCTCGGGATTTTTAGACCAAAAGGATGTCGGTAAGGGACATTTCAGAAACAGATGTAAAAAAAACACAGATTTTTACATACTGTCCCTGGTTTTACTGAGGCTGGCAACCCTGATGGGGCCCCCTAGTGGCCCAGGCCCTCGGGAAGTGCCTGAGTGGCCGAATGGTCAGTCCGCCCCTGGTGCCAATATCAGTGCCAATTAAATGCAGCTATACCAGTGCCAATTAAATACAGCCTTACCAGTGCCCATGGAATCATCAGATCATCCTGAGTGACACATGATAAGTCAGTGATGAGTGAGTTGAGAGATGTGGGGAGAGAGCTTCACTGTGTCACTCAATCCACACTCTGCAGAACTCACACACTCTGGAGGACCAGCCTGTGCGTAGCAGATTCAGTGTGACTCACACTGACTGCAAATGTGCTGCTTTTTTAGATGTGTGGGGATGCCATTAAGAATGAATGGCAGCCAATAGTTTGCGCAGTGCTTTACAACACATCTGTCAGAAAGTGCATTGGGGTACCATGCAGAATGAATGAAGAAGTGCATCAAACCAGCACATCTAACATGCGTTACCGCAAATCCATGGTGTGAGTGGGACCAAAGTGATCTTAGTGACACCACACATAATGAGATCTTTTATTAGCACTAGACATGTGCACATTGAAATATTTTGTTTCGGAATTTAGTTTTCGTCCGAAAAATAATATTATTTAGTTACTCCCGAAATTCGTTTTTATTTATTTAGTTTTTCGTTAAAAATTTGTCCCAAAATCCAAATTAATTAAGGTCGAATCTGTCATTGAAGGCTTATGGTGTCTGTCGAATGTTCAAAGAAGATTCGACGGAGCAGCTAAACTGTACGACGCCATATAGTTTAGCTGCTCCGTCGAATCTTCTTAGAACTTTCGACAGACACCATAAGCCAAAGATTCAACGTTTGTATGTTTTTCGCTGCTTTGTCGAATCTTTTTCATTCATGTGTGTGTGTC
The DNA here is from genome assembly GCA_028564925.1 of Lithobates sylvaticus. Classification (NCBI taxonomy): domain Eukaryota; kingdom Metazoa; phylum Chordata; class Amphibia; order Anura; family Ranidae; genus Lithobates; species Lithobates sylvaticus. Next base: position 60,023,548 of record CM053030.1, read on the forward strand.
TCTCTCTGCTAGCAATCGTAAGTGAAAGTATGTTGAATGTATATAGTTCAAGAAAATGGACTGGTGATAGTGATCACTGATCAGACAGGTAACAAGATAGGGTATATAGAATCTATATAGAATCTCAATCTATAATGTAGAATCTATAATAATAAATCCCCCCCCCCCCCCAACAACACGGGCCGCCTCTGAGGCTATCACAACACTAGCAACACTAGTATCACTATCAAGTTCACAACACTAACACAATAGCAGCAGATTATTATGAAAAAGTTAAGTTGAACTGTAGCTTGCTTCACTATTGTTCTGCTGCTGTGCTTATGCTTAATTGCTAAATAATTCAGGTTCTCTGACAAACGGACCAGATAAGATTGACTGTCTTCTGAAATGATTCAGTGTGTGTGTCTCGCTCTGCTAGCAATCGTGAGTGAAAGTAAGTTGGCTGTACATGTGTACTTAGTTCTAGCTATTTTACTGCTCCTCCTCTTTGGTTACAATCAGCCAATAACATTCATCATTATCATCATCATCATTATTTTTATTTTACTTCCCCCACCCAATTCCAGCAGCGATCTTTTCTCTCTATGTCAAATCTTTTCTCTCTCTGTAGAATAATCTTGGACTAATAGAGTTAGGCCGCGTACACACTTTCCCGCGGGATTGTCCGCCGGACATTCCGACCGTGTGTGGGGCTCCGGCTGACTTTTTGTTCCCAAAAGTCCGGCGGACTAAGTTTTACGTTTTGACTTAAAATTGTCCGCCGGACTCGGAAGTCCGGGGGACAATCCCGCCGTCTGTGTGCTAGTCCGCGGGACTTTTGAAATGAACGGACTTGCCCCACACACGGAGGAAAGTCCGTTCATTTAGAACCTGACTCCAGGTAGACGGGACTAGCGAAGGCAGTCAATGCCACCGCGCTAGCCCCGTCACCTGGTATGGATTTAAAGGGGAATCCCTACGCCGAAAAAACGGTGTGGGGTTCCCCCCTATATCCATATCAGACCCTTATCCGAGCACGCAGCCCGATGTACCCCTACCCATTCACCTAAGGAAAAAAGTGTAAATAAAAAAAAAACGACACCATTTTTAAAAATACTTTATTGCACAGCTCTGGGGGTCTTCTCGCCCCGGGCTTGTTGTGTTGCTGTCGCCGTCGCTGTCGCCGCCTTCTGCTTCTTCTTCTTCTGCTTCTTCTGCTTCTTGTTCTTCTTTCTTCTTCCGATGTTGACTCGTCGCTGTCTCCTGTTCTAATGGCTCCGACGTGTTGCACTGCCAGTTATATAGGGACAAGGGGCGGGTCACCTGCTCATGTCACATGGTGAAGCCACCCCCTTATGATGAAACAGTCCCAGCATCCTCCAGGACTGTGACATCATATGGGGGCGGGGTCACCATGTGACATGAGCAGGTGACCCGCCCCTTGTCCCTATATAACTGGCAGCGCAACACGTCAGAGCCATTAGAACAGGAGACAGCGACGAGTCAACATCGGAAGAAGAAAGAAGAACAAGAAGCAGAAGAAGCAGAAGGCGGTGACAGCGACGGCAACAGCAACACATAAAGCCCAGGCCAGCGCTCATAAAAGAGCTGGAAGAAGAAAGCGGAGGCCCGGCAAGAAGAACAGAAGAGACCCCCGAAGACCCCCAAAGTCGGAACAAGACCCCCAGACGGCAGCGACGATGAAGAAGAAAGCCGGGCTCCTCCGCTAGTAAAGGGGTAGTAAAAGAGCAGAAGATAGCGGAGGAGACCGGCAAGAAGACCCCCCAAGACGGAAGAAGACCCCCGGAGCTGTGCAATAAAGTATTTTAAAAAATTGTGTCGTTTTTTTTATTTACACTTTTTTCCTTAGGTGAATGGGTAGGGTACATTGTACCCCATACTCATTCACATAGGGTGGGGGGCCGGTATCTGGGGGCCCCCTATTAAATGGGGCTCCCGGATTCCGATAAGCCCCCCGCCCGCAGACCCTGACAACCATCGACAACCATTGGCCAGGGTTGTTGGGAAGAGGCCCTTGTCCTCATCAACATGGGGACAAGGTGCTTTGGGGTGGGGGGCCCCAGGGCACCCCCCATGTTGAGGGCACGCGGCCTGGTACGACTCAGGAGGGGGGGGCGCTCGCTCGTCCCCACCCCCTTTCCTGACCGGCCGGGCTGCATGCTCGGATAAGGGTCTGATATGGATTTGGGGGGGACCCCCGCGCCGTTTTTCGGCGTAGGGATTCCCCTTTAAATGCATACCAGGTGACGGGGCTAGCGAGGCGTTATTGACTGCCTTCGCTAGTCCCGTCTACCTGGAGTCACGTTCATATTTTTTACTTTTTGCTGTAATAAAAATCCCCCAAAAAATATATAAAATACATTTTTTTTCCTCAGTTTAGGCCGATACGTATTCTTCTATATAATTTTTGTAAAAAAAAAAAATTGCAATAAGCATTTGTTGATTGGTTTGCGCAAAAGTTATAGCGTCTACAAAATAGGGGATAGTTTTATGGCATTTTTATTGATCATTTTTTTTTCAATCGGTCTCTCTCTCTGTGCAGGCAGTGTCAAGTAGTCTCTCTCTCTCTGCAAGCAGTGTCAAGCGGTCTCTCTCTGTGTGCAGGCAGTGTCAAGCGATCTCTCTCTGTGTGCAGGCAGTGTCAAGCGATCTCTCTCTCTCTCTGTGCAGGCAGTGTCAATCAGTCTCTCTCTGTGCAGGCAGTGTCAAACGGTCTCTATCTCTGTGCAGGCAGTGTCAAGCGGTCTCTCTCTGTGCAGGCAGTGTCAATCGGTCTCTCTCTGTGTGCAGGCAGTGTCAAGCGGTCTCTCTCTCTCTCTCTGTGTAGGCAGTGTCAATCAGTCTCTCTCTGTGCAGGCAGTGTTAATCAGTCTCTTTCTGTGCAGGCAGTGTCAAGCTTTCTCTATCTCTGTGCAGGCAGTGTCAAGCGGTCTCTATCTCTGTGTAGGCAGTGTCAAGCGGTCTCTCTCTCTCTCTGTGCAGGCAGTGTCAATCGGTCTCTCTCTCTCTCTGTGCAGGCAGTGTCAAGCGGTGTCTTTCTCTCTCTCTCTCTCTCTCTGTGCAGGCAGTGTCAAGCGGTCTCTCTCTCTTTCTGTTATAGGTGTCACAGTTCGGGGGAGTGACAAGAGGTGGGACTTCTGCTGCCTCATTTCTCATAGGCTTTCTAGCTTATTGGGATTATTCTTTACCAAAAATATGTAGCAGAATACATATTGACCTAAATTGATGAAGACATTAGATTTTTTTAATTATTTTATTGGATATGTTTTATAACTGAAATTAAAAAATATTTAAATTTTTTTTATTTTCTGTGTTTTTACATAATTTTTTTTACTAAGAAGATTGTTATAACAAAGAAACCAAATATAAACTTTTTTTTTTACCACAGACATGTACCAGAATACATTTTGGTCTAAATTTATGTAGAAATTAGATTTTTTTTTTTATTATTTTATTGGATATGTTTTATAACTGAAAATAAAAATATATTTGTTTTTTTTTCATTTTTGGTCTTTTTTCATTTATTTTATTTTTTTAAACAAAAAGATTGTAAACGCTATAGGTAAGAAAACAATTATTATACACTTTTTTTTTTTCTTTTTTTATCGAAGATAGGTAGCAGAATACATTATGGTCTAAATTTATGATTTTATTTTTAATTTAAAAACTATTTTATTAGATTTGTTTTATAACTGAAATATTTTATTTATTTTTTTGGTCTTATTTGAATCTTCTGTTTTTTATTTATATAATAGAAAATAATAAAAATCCCAGTGGAGATCAAATACCACCAAAAGAAAGCTCTATTTGTGCGGAAAACAAACTGTAAATTTCATTTGTATACAGTGTTGCATAATGATGCAATTGCCAATTGAATTAGCACAGTGCTAAATAGCAAAAATGTTCTGGTTATGAAAGGGTTAAAACCTTTCCGGAGCTGACATGGTAAAAAAAAAAAAAAAGGATCCTTATCCTGGTGTGTTATCTTTGTGAAATGTGTCAATATGAGGACTGCACATTTCATGGATGGGGTCGTGTTTCTTGTCATTTGCCACACATCTGAATTTGACATTTATCAATGGGAAGTTAAAAAGAAATAAACAGTTTTTTTCCAGAAATTTAAATCTCAACAGTCATCTCCTCCTCCCCTCCCCCACAGAATAGAGAAAATTTGAAATTTGACAGTTGAAATCCACAAATGTACTGGCTGAGGTCATGTGACCCGGCAGCCTCACATCTCTGACATGAGGATATACAGCCTGGCTGTCATGGTTGTCATGGTGACATGGTTGTCATGGTTGTCATGGTTGTCATGGTGACCAGCACTGCGATGTGATTGGGCAGTGTGATCAGAACTGTGATGTGATTGGTCAGTGTGACCAGCTCTATGATGTCATCGGTGGTGTAGCTGTAAATAGATCAGCCTCACACCTGTAGAGCTCAGAAGATTCTGACTTCTCTTGGAGTGAAGACCTGTTATCTGAGCTCCCTGAGATTTCTTCTTCTGTGACCGTTTCTGTGATTTTATCTGCGTTTTTAACCAGTGAAATGACAAAAATGATGATGGAAAATATGATTCCAAATAGGGTTGCAGTCCACACAATATCATCTGTAGTGGCTCCCCCAAGCTGTGACACTAAAAACACCATGAAAAATGTTGCAGCCATTAGAAAGATCATGAAAAATGCGGCACCGGCTAGAAGGCCCATGAAAAATCTGGCAGCAGAAGTCCCACCACCTCTTGTGACTTCCCAGAGCTGTGGCACTAGAGAGAGCATGAAAAGTGTTTCAGGGATTAGAAAGATCATGAAAAATGCCGCACCATCTAGAAAGCCCATGAAAAATGCCGCACCATCTAGAAAGCCCATGGGGAACGCAGCAGCAGAAGCCTCGCCTCTTGTGACTCCCCCGAGCTGTGACACTAGAAAGAGCATGAAAAATGTTGCAGCGATTAGAAACATCATGAAAAACGCCGCACCAGCTAGAAAGCCCATGAGAAATCCGGCAGCAGAAGTCCCACCTCTTGTCACTCCCCCGAGTTGTGACACTAGAAAGAGGATAGAACTTGTCACAGTAGGAAATCGCAGTGACAGCCAGTCAACCTTCATATTGCACCGCCTCCTCGGAGAAGGAGGATACGGACAGGTAAGTTCTAATTTTCTCACCTATAACTAGATTAGTAGCTCCACCCACAAAACAAATTCCTCCCCAGTAACTAGCCAATGTGTACCAGCCACCCAAATCTGATTCAGCTACTGGTAGACTTAATTATGTCACTCTGGAAGGGAGGAGCCGGGAACACAAAATTAAGAAAGCTCTCCCTGTCATAGATATCAGAAGACAGTCCGTCATCGAGCCTCGCAGCCTTCATCAATAACTACTTCTGATTCCTCCCCAATGCTAGTTACATCCTTTCCCAATAATGAAGAACTGTTATTTCCTATAACACAAATGTTTTTTGTCTTTTCTATCATTCAGGTCTTTCTGTCAACTCATTGTGCAACCAAGAAGATCATGGCCATCAAGTCAGTTGTGAAGACTTCAGATCAACGCGATGCCATTCAAACAGAGCAGAAGGTCATGGAGATGGCGGCAGGGTGTCCATTCCTCATCCAGCTTTACACCACTTTTCAGACCCCCGATTCTGCCTGTTTCGCTATGGAATACATCTGTGGGGGGGATCTGTTTGATTTCACCGTAAAACATTTCCCTCTTCACATTTCCGTCATAAGGTAAGTCTCATCACCACAATGAGAATAGAATAGAAAGCAATCTTTATAAGATATGTCGTTTTACAATCCAGGCTTTTAGGAGTTTAGAATTACATTGGACTCCATTAGAATGCGTAGCTACATCAGTCCACCCAGATCTGACGTAGATACTTTAGAGTAATGTCACTCCATCCCCCATAAATTGGGGACAACGCACCTCTCCCAAGCTTAGATACTGTATATTATCATAGTAGGGTTGGGGTTCAAAGTAGACTGTTCATACACATGCCATTCTGCAATCCCAGTTTTCCCAAAGCGGGCAGTGATTGCACCATGTGGGGAAGGAGATGGAGACAGTCCAGAGTCACCTAGTAATGTCCTTTAAGAGGTTTTTGATTCCGGGAGGCGGAGAAGGGTTTCTGATCATGTGACCGCCATGATTAGCTGTCACAGTGGTCACATGATCAGAGAGCTCCCAATCACATGTAGAGATTGGGAGCTTTCCTTTAGGCACCAGTAACTGTGCCGGGAGTGCATTCTCAGGACAGCTCTGTTTACATTCTGGTACCCATATATGCGGCCTCTCAGCGTTAAGACCCACCCACCTAGAGGCCACATATATGCATACCACCAGCATGAAGGGGTTAACACTTCTGGACCAGTGATGTACCGGTACCTCATTACCCTGGTACTGTTTTTTAGAGGTGGCGGTCTAACTAACCGCTGGATTCGTTTTACATGCAGCAGGAGGGGACTTCGTCCACTCCCGACACCTACCACAGCTTTCTCAGGCTCTCTCATCCTACCGGAAGACCCAGACGACCAGGCGGCACGTCTACTGGCTGGTCAGACAGCTGAACAAAGCTGTGATCGGCTTTGATCGGCTCTCCGCTATGGTAAACCGGATGTGATGACATTGTGACCTGACATTTTTCAGAAATCAAAATCATTCAAAAACACAGATCTCTGTGTTGTGAATGCTTTTAAGGGCAGAGGAGAGACTTGGGGTCTTATAGTACCGGTCACATGCCTATTGCTGTGACAAGCGTGTTTACAGCCTGGATCCTACCAATGGGTTCTCCCAGGAGACTCCAGAATCTGGGATCTGGTAAAACCAGAAATGGTGAGCAGGTGCCATACCCAGAACTCCGACCGTACGGTCACCTAAATAACCTCAAAGGTGGGACCGGTAATGGGATAGAGCCAGGTACTCCCTCCCCCTGCCCATGGATAACGTTTCTACTTTTCTACTAAGTCCAATGACTGTAAAATGTAATTCCTTCAGAATCTAATTTTTTTCTCTTTTATAGATTTATTGCGGCGGAAATGTCCTGCGGATTGGAGTTCC